>JBBIGC010000137.1:17692942-17717162 GCA_037576955.1 Lepidarchus adonis
CTCTCTCTCTCTCTCTCTCTCTCTCTCTCTCTCTCTCGCTCTCGCTCTCGCTCTCTCTCTCGCTCTCTCTCTCTCTCTCTCTGGCGCGCGCGCACACACGGTTGGTCCTTTGCATGCCAGCGCGCGCTGATGTCTTGGGAATAAAACTGCAGCAAATAGGGGAATAAGGGGACGCAAGAACCGCCGCCGCTGAATTCATCTGCTCTCACTCTGCACCTGCGGTGGAGGAGCAGCGCCGGGATGGATACGCAGCTCGGGGACTGAAGTGGACCTTCTGCTTTTTGCACCATTTCATTCCGGATTGTTTTGCGGGGTTTGTTTTCTTTTGTCCTTTTTCGTTTGTTAATTTTTACCCTCTCCCTCCTCGCTCCGGTCAGTCTGCGCTGCTTTACTGTTTTTCTCCCCGTGTTTGCTGTGACTGCTGCTGGGAGGGTTGATGGTGGAGATCGGGCGCTGCGCCGCTGCTGCTGAGGAGCCGCTAAACTGAGCCGTGTCATGGAGGGAGAACTTCGCGTGTGTGTGCGAAGCGAAACCGGGAATATCGAATAACTACTGCTGACCGAGAGCAGGTAATTCCCTCATTTTCTTCCCCTCACAGTCACGCAGACGCGTCATGTTTAAATGTCATTAGCCGTGCGCGTGTGCGGCCGCGCGCGCGCCTCTGTGTGTGGGCATGACTCTGAAAGCCATCAATCAGCCCCGCGCGCTCTGCGTTCCCTCCGTGCGTGTATGGGAAGTTTTTAGTGGATGTTTTCGGCGAAGTGGGAGCTCGGGTTAAGCCGTGAACTGCAGCCCAAATGTCACGGTCATTTGCAACGTGTCGCACAATGAATCTGATCAAATATACAAGTTAATCCTCAGATCTTTAAAAGCGTCAAACTGAAGATGAAAAAAACATACTTAACTCCCCCTGAAAACATAAAGCTCCTCCAGTTCTATACAGTCTATCTGCCTCTCTGAAGCCTTATTTATTTATTTGTTCATTCTCCACCCGTTGTGCGAAAAAAAGCCCCGCCTTACGCTCCTGGGATTGGCCACGAGTTCATCCGCCCTTCTGAGCCCAACGTGTGAGTGAGAACTACCAGCCAATCGTGGCGCAAAAGGCTCTATGCAGTTAACCAATCGTGGCGTATGAGGCGGGGCTTGTCGGAAAACGGGTGTTAATCAGACGCTCACGTCAAGCGTTTCTTCCCCCTTACTTCGTGCGTGTCCTGCCTGGTGGGAACTTTGCGCAGTGTGTGCGCGTGGAGGCATAAATAAATAAATAAATAGATAAATAGACCGCTACAACCAAACCACACCAGTCTGAAGCTGAGAAACTGGCTTTATAAATCCGAGCGGAAGGACGGTGTTGATTAAAATGAGGCTGAAACGAAGAAAGATCAGCCCCGGAAGTGTGACTTGTGTGAAAGGACGTGATATTTTCACGTTTTGTTCTCCCTCTCAGGTGTTTCTTTCGTGTCCCACATTATCACACGCTGCCTTTTGCGATGATAAAGCAGCTTCGCTCTCGATGTAGTTGTAGTCTTTTGTAACATGCACACTTGTTTCGATGTGACGTCCTTCGAGCCCCTATGCTCCTTCAAAACCTCAAACAGAGAATTTTCATGTAAGGATTTCTTCATCTTTCGTTCATAATCTCTTGCCCATCTGTTGAACATCATACTAAATCAGATGTATGGGGGTGCAAAAAACCCAAAACAGGGTAACATTGTGATATTTTTCAGCAAAATATTATACCTGTACAGCAGCACCAAGTGTCCATATGAATCATTTTATGTTTCTTTTTCATTTTAATATTTCATTATTTTAAAATATTTATTTTGGTCCACGTAACTTCTTTGATGACGTTGCTCCCTAAGACCTCATTCCTCTCTTGCTCCAACCAGAAATTGGAAATTGAGGTCAGAGCCACCAACCTGGCTGACTGTGATTCATAATGTGCAATAGTATCACCATAAGTATCACTCATGCATGTAATGATTGCATTTATTTATTAAACATGAATGAGTACCACACATATAGGTAACACGAGTTGCTTTGTAGGCATTTGTTGTGTGTTTTATGGGCAGCAATGCATTGTGGACTATGTAGTGTTTGGTGCAGGCAAACAGGAGGGTAATATGGGTGGAAAGAGTTGCTTTCTGGGAGTTGTAGTTCATTAGCAGCAAGTGTGCAGATAAAATAAACGTATAGATCACATCCACAGCAGTAATGAAGTGAAATAGTTCCTGACCTTCACTGTAGAGTCTGCCTTACGCTTGGGAGCCATAATGAAGTTTCCAAACACGCAACACAAACGAAAGAGAGTGTATGGTCGCCATGCCGTCGCCCTTGTACAGCGCCTCATGATGCGGAGAGCATTCGCCTGCTCCGATCGGCAACAAGTTCCTGCATGAACTTTGTTTTTCTGTCACAAATGCCATGTAAAAAAAGTGACGTAACCACAAATCGTCATATGTCGACGTAACACAAGGACCAATGTATAATGCAAGTACTGTAATGCCACTGTAAAAGCCAGACGTTCAAATATTGACTGAAACGGTGTTGGTCAGGTGTCCAAATAGTCTGTTTCTGTTCATACGTCTGGCAGATATCTCATGGCTGTTGGAGAGCTATGATCGCGTTATTCTCAACAGCATCATAACCTTTCACCAAGTCCGTTGGTTTAGCAGACTGCTTAATTTCCCAATGAGGATTGCAACGGATTGAGCCGCTTTGGCTGAACACACTTTGCCGTTGAGTGTTTGAGCCCCCTTCCTCAAGATAAAAGCCTGGATGCTTTTAGACAAAGAGCTGGTGGTTGCACATCCCATCCACAGGTTTTCATGGTCAACACGCAGGATGGCATCAGCATTTGCCTTTGCATCATGGTCATGACTGGCACATGTGGAGCTCCAAAGCACTGACTTCACATGAGTCTAACATTTCTCACTGATGCATCTGTTGCCTCCGACAGACCTGGAGGTGTTATCGCTGGCTGCGTGCTTGCTGCAGAAGCCCCATTAGAGCGTCCGATGCCCCTCGCCATTGCTCGCGTGCAATGGGCCATGTAGCAGTGCATATGGAGCACGAGCCAGGCAACAGCTTGGCCTTCTCTGGTTGAGTGGACCTCATCCCTGACCATGCCATTGTTTCTCCTGTGATTTTCCGAACCAGCATGCTGCATCGAATTTGTGTGGCAGCTGTAAATACGGAACATCATGTTCAGGCAGAGAGGGAAAGCGTGATATTTTCATTTCTGAAAGCAGCGTCGGTTTACATCACACTGGCACGGGGAAGCCCTGGTGAGTAACACTCCCTGACAGATGTGCTTTAGCCCCTCATCGCTGCTTTACCATGCTTTACTGTCGGTTCTCCAGCGAAAGCATCCTTATCTCCAATCACTCTGCTGACCCTCGCTCCCAAAACGAACACTTAGGCACATTATGTGTTTGGAATGGCTCAGGAAGGCTGGATTAAGAACGAAACATCCTTCCTATTGTCCTATCTAATGCTGTCACACGTCTACAGACCACCTTCAGACCTTCTCTAGGTTCAGACGTGTGGTGTTCAGACTTTGAAGCCGTCGTGAAGCTAAGTTAATAATAAATGAACTGACTCTAGGTGCCTATGAACTGAAGAGACATGGTTTGTCCACTGATGAATGCATTGTTGTGTGTTGGCGGGATCATAATGACAACAGGGAGAATAAAGTCATGGTGCTGATGCAGGGGATTGTCCCTGGAGTGTTTTTGTAAGTCCCTGTCCTCTTTATTCCCCCTGCCTGGGTCCCATATCCAGCCATTTGCTGCTGTCATCTCCTCTCCCTGTCCTCTGATGGCCGTGGACATGTACTAGCACACAGTGGTTTCGGCAAAGGGCCCAGCAGCAATATTTGCTTTTATGTAACGTTTTTCATTATGTTCATCCAAGAGAGAACGTTAAAAACTAGAAGATTGTATTGATTCTTTGTCCCTTAGCCTCTGTTGTGTAGTACAGCAGAACTCCTGAGACTTGGAAGCGACGTGTTCTTGATGGCTTTTTTCCTCCCTCCACACTCCCAGGGCTGAACACGATGTCTCATCTTGTGTTTGACTTTTAGCTGAGCATTTCACTTCTTGACAGCTCCATAATGTGGTCTGAGAGAGGCCTGCTTCGTCATTTCAACATTTGAGGGCTTATATGGTTGATGCATCCGTAGCTGTTTATACTGTTTATTTAGTCATTTCAGTAGATGGCACTAAAGGTGAAAGTTTGATATTATGCACAAATTCCAAAGGCGTATAGATGCTCGGCACCTGGAATATGAACCAAAATAGTCATCCATAGCTTCGTGTTGTTTATTAATGTTGACTGATAATATATGCTGATCAGCCACAACATTAAAACCACTGGCAGATAATGTGAATAGCATTGATGATCTCATTATTTTGTTAAATGGCATCTGTAAAGGGGTGGAATATATATTTTCTTGAGTAAGTGAACTGTCAATTCTTGTGTTGGAAGCACGAAAAATTGTAAGGGGTGACTTTGACCAGGGACCAAATAGTAATGCCTAGATGACCGGCTATGCTGATGTTCAATATGACCGAAAAGTGTTGGAACACAGTAAGCTATGTTATGGGGCTGAAGACCAGTAATTGTGCCCATTCTGACCCTTGCCCAGTGCCAAAAAATGCCCACAATGGACATGTGAACATTAGAACTAGACCATGGAGTAATGGAAGAAGGTGGCCTGGCCTGAGGAATTGTTTTCTTTAGCATCATGTGTGTGTTCTTACTTGAGAAAAAAAATGGCATCCGGAAGCAGTTTGGGTAGAAGACTAGTTGGTGAAACCAGTGTGATTAACTGTGCAAATGTCTAATGGGAGACCTTAAGTTCTGGAACACCTGTGGATGTTAAACAGACCAAGTACACCCTCAATAGCAGCGGTTTTCACTAATGGCAGTGTCCTCTTTCACTTGGATACTTCCATTCTGTAGAAAAGGTACGAGGAACCTGACAAAGAGGTGTTGACTTCTAATTGTCCAGATCTCAATCTTATTGAACATCTAGGGCATGTGGATGAACTTGCTTCATCTATAGAGGCTCCACCTTGCAAATTACAGGACTAAAAGGATCTGCTGCTGACATCTTTGTGCCATGCCATGTGACCATGCCCATTCTCAGTGCTGCGTTTGTGGCACGAGTGGAATCATCACAATATTAGGCAGGTGGTTTTAATATTATGGGTGATCGGTGTAGCTCCTTGGGGCTAAACAGCAAAAGGGAAAAGAATGTAAATCTGACGGTGTTTCTTTTTAGCATACTATTGGTCAGTTTATATATATATATATATATTTATATAAACCAAAAGAGGAGGACATCAAATATACAACAGATCACTTCTTTGGGATTTCTTGTAGCTCTGCTATGTATGCAAATATTTGAATGCATTTATCTACTATGAGGAAAAATATTATCTGATGTGCAGTGTGTATCAATAGATCATAAGTACAGGTGTCTATTTATACATTACATTATATGTTTTGGACAAATTTAATGCATGCGCCTAAATGCATATTGTGTATTTTGCTGTCCACTTGCGATGTGATCACTACAGGCAGATGTTAATGTCCGCTATGAGCAGGGCCTAAGACTCTGTTTAAAGTGGCCAGATGGTCAAATGTAATTAGACTTCTAAATGAAAGTGCTAAGTCTCTAATAAAGGCACAGGTGGCCCTACAGGAAATTACTGTCATGTTGTACAGTTGAACTCCCTAATCCCTAATCTAGTGCTTCTGACAACTTTCATGGTATTATGTCTGTCAGTGAGGAATATGGCCATCAGTTATGGCAAGTACATGATACAAAGCATCTATTTCCTGCTGGGTATTAAATAATTTAATTGAAATCCGTTTCGCAAGTGGCTCATTGACTGCTCCGAGTTCAAACAGTGGTCGTCCAGAATGCCCTTTTCCTTGACCTTCTTTGCAATGGCAAGAAGGACAAATTGTAGTTTAGAATCCTTATCTGTTGTTTTTTAGTGCTTCACTTCTTGCAATCATCTGCTACAATAGTACTTTAAGACGGCGTAAGAGTGCTGCAACTCCGCTGCATTACCATAGATGTATAATTCTAGTTCAGCAACGTGTATAATTGTGAAGCAGCATGTGTAATTCAGTGGGAGGCTGTAGCTACTAGAATTTGTTAGGCCCTACCTTTGGGCCATGAATGTAAAACTCAGAACATTATTTTTCTATTCTTAGCATGTATATTTGAAGTATAGTATAGTAATTCTATCTCTTTTTACAAAGCGAAGTACAGGGTGAGCAGTTGGGGGTTAAATGCCTTGTTCAAGGGCACTTCAGCCTGCTGGCTGGTTCCTGGAATCGAATCTGCAACCCTTTGGTCACAAACCCACTTGTCTTGCCTTCAGGCCACATCTGCCCTAATAACAACCTGACGCTTTTTCATCTATATTGTTGTATAAAGATGCTGGAGCTGTCACTGCTGTTTCTGTTTGTAACGATGGACAGAAATCTAAATCTCCTGATCTTTGGCAAATCGAAACGTGATTGGCTAATTTATCTGATACTTCGTACTTTGAAAGTGAGGCCTTCAGTCCAGGACCTGAAGACCTAACCAAGAGATGAGCTTGCTTAGCAAAACATCCTGATTGGCCAATTTAACAATTTAGCATTACTACTTTGCATAAAGTTGTGATATAATAAATATGAATACAATTGTTACTTATGCTTCTTTTTTGTGATAATCATCAAGGTCTGTGCATTTTTTGTGTGTGTGTAGAACCTTTAACCTTTTAGAATATTTGCCCATTGTTTTATTCAGTTAAAGGATGAAGTTATTGCATTTTTGTAATTTTGACATGCCATTAAAACCCCCCTTGGCAGCATTCAGGTAGTGACTCACTTGAATGATCAAGGCTTATACCTCTAGATGTCAGTTGTATGACATCTTGTAGCATAGACAGCAGTTTATATTATGGAGCAAATTACCAGAGCCTGAGGCCATGATGCAAATGGAACATTCGAACGGTTGAGATTTGACACCTGATGTCAGGAATGCTGTTGTTTTTGTAACACTATTATTGGCTCCTCTGAATAAGCATGCGGAATGCAACTTTATCCTAATGAGCATGTCAAAGTCTGAACCACCGTCTGTGCTTAAGTCCATAAGCTGGAAGTTGGGGCATAAATTCTGGAGCGTAATTAAACTCAGGCTTGGCTTTCTGTGACATTCTGTTTTACCGCATGCACCTTTGATTAGTAAGTGGCTACACACACATGGAAATACACACTGTTCAGAGGTTAATGTGAAAAGATTTGCCAGGGACGAGCTCATCCTCAAGGAGTGACTGATAATAGAATCCTCAGATCCAGTTTGTATTGCTCCTGGGTCTTCTACTGTGTGCATACAGCTACCCCACTTAGCCGTGACAGAAGGAAAGCAGAATCCATTTAAATCACATCATATTACCGTGCTATGTGCTTAGCACATGCCCTTTTCCAGAAGGATCTTCAGCTTTCAGAATCCAAAGCCTTTACTTTGTCAAGTCAGTAGGATAAACACTTTTGCACCTGCAGCACATCAAGGATGTAATTATTGTAGTTAACTGAACAGGACAATCTCATTGTCCATTTAGTGACATTAAGTTTACGCCTGTCCACACATATTTTTTCACTTTAAAGGATTAAAGGATTTCCACTTAAAGCAACATTCACTGCATAGTCCATGCATTGTAATTTTTTATAGAAAAACTGCATGATTTACATCCATTGTTTCACAATCAAAAACATTTAGTTCACTTTTGCTGGTTAAGCTCCTCCCATTTGTGTTGAAGTTATTAGTGGTGGTGCAACCTGGACTGTTCTTGAATGAGCTGCAATGCACGATGGCCAAACAGCCCATTTACATACAGCACTATACAGTTACATACAGTAGAGATGCGTTATCAATATGTGCTTTTTAACACTTAAGGGTGAAGACAGGATAGAGGATGAGTACTACAAAAAATACAATTCTGATTGTTTTTGGTAAATAAAACCAAGCAAATGTTAGAAATTGACCTAAACGACTAGAAAATGTAGGATTCATCTTCTAACTGGGCTGGACTGTTGTATTGTGAGGGTGGTTTGGAAAAGCTAGATCCTGCTGGTGTAAAAAAATAAATAAATAAATAAATAAAATAAAATTATATATATATATATATATAGTATTAACCTGTATGCATAAACCATGTTTGTTCTTCAGAAGCTGAGTTATGAAATAACCAAGGTGTGTAAAGAAGATCATTTATTTAACAGCCTATAAATCCCTGTTGCTACCGTGCATTTCCCATGATTAGTCTTTACATACTGCACGTACAGCTTTTTGGTAGTTTATTAAAAGCCAGCTGGATGGAATCCCATGAACATGCCCTTGTGCCAATGCCAACATAGTAAACTTTGCTTTGATGAACTGTTTACATTTTCAGAACACTCACTTAACGTAATTAAATGCAGGTCAGAAGCTATATTGTGTTCTCATAGGCTACCCAGACTCAGAAATGTCATTGTTCATGACATTTGCACACACAAAGTCTCCTTTGGGTTGATTAGATGAGAGAAAAAAGGTCGTTACTGGTATATGTTTTTTAAAAAGCACAAAATCTACAGGATTGGACTGCACATAGGCAAAAGGCACACAGTCTAAAGGTCAGTCAGTCCATAGAGTGTATTTGATTTGAGCTTCAAATATCCACAGAGCAGTCATTTATTTAGTGAGAGGTCAAGCCGATTCTGGATCACAGCCCTGTATTACAGTAGTACATTTTACAGGAGTGCAGTAACACTGAAACATACAGGGAGTGAGTTTTAGGGCTTACTTCCGTTTGTTTAATGCATGACATCGGATTGATGGTATGGTGCTAATTGATGCTAAATATACTGATGGAGATTGTAGTTTCTCTTTCATGGGGTCACCATTTAGACGAACTTAGATGCCAAACATGTTCATAAGAAATGCTTAAACATATACTATTTGTAAATACAGTATTTCCTATATCGATTTTCATTACATTTCATTGAGATACAGCTACATGAGGTAATTTCTTGTCAGACTTATGTGGTCATAGTTCACTGCTAGGAGGCTGGATTCCATGACTAACTCCTGTGACACAAGTCCATAAGAGGGGTGATTATTATTGTACCAGCCCTATAATCATAGTCATTGGTAGCATTAGCATGCTTATCAGCTGGTTTCCTGCTGTGACCAAGACCTTCTGCAGTATGGTTATGAGCAGTCGCTCTCTGTGCGGTTTCCGTAAGTAGGATAGAGCTGCATGTGGGGAAGCTGCTAAGTAAATTATCCCCACTGCTCTTCCCTGCGCTGCAGTACAGAATGCACAAAGGCCCACATCAACAGGAACGGGCCAGTGTTCATTAACTAGTGCAGAAAATCAGATTATTACAGGATTCCCATTCTCAAGACAGATGAAGACACATACACCCATCAGCCGTAACATTTAAGACCACCTGCTTATTACTGTCAGTCTCCCTCATGCCACCAACTATGACTATGGTTCACTGTGTTCTAACACCTTTCTTGACATTAGGTGCCCATAACACTGTTGCTGGTTCACTAGTTGTCCTTCCTTGAACCCCTTTTGGTAGGTACTGACTTCTGCATACTGGGAACACCCCAGAAGACCTGATGTTTTGGGATGCTCTGACTTGGTCGTCTACACCAGTGGTCCCCAGCCACCGGGCCATACAAAAATGTTTTTATAATACGATCTCAATCTGTAGCATCTGTAGATGTTTGAGACATCAACTTTGTATTCTGGATGAGAGTCATGGCAGAAAACCCTGAGATCGCCACAACAGCACTGAAAACTTATTCTGAAAGGAATGTTTACTCGTTACTATGGCGACCAGAGCATGTGAGGGGCAGAGGAGGACGTTACTCTAATCGTTGTTAGCGCATTTCAGGAAGACGCTGCTAATAAAGTTACATAATTACACAGTGGATTCACGTTTATTATTAGAAAATACCACAGTTTTTGTGTTGGTCGTATCATATTACTTTGTTGTTTTTACCCGCGACACCTTAAATGTCGGTCCGCGAAATTATTGTCTGACATTAAACCAGTCCTTGGCACGGGGACCGCTGGTCTAGGCGGCACAATATGGCCGCTGTCGAAGCTGCTACTCCCTCATTGTTCCTGCTTTCTGCTCCTCCTTAACAATTCATAAATTTGAAGAACTGACTGTTTACTCTGTGCTTAATACATCCCATCTTTTGACAGGTGCCACTGTAGCGATATAATGAGAGGTTCAATGCCATGTCTTCATATTCATATAAGGCCCCTTTAACCGTTTTTATAAATTGTGTAGCAAGATTCGCTCTTTTGGGAAACAGCTTGTTTTTAAGTTAACCTGCTGAAGTAGTCCTATGATCGAGACTGCAACATTGATGAACCAAATCAATGTCCTTTTTTCTTCCTGCCTACACACCCTTTGATTTTCTCAAATGCACCAGTGCTGATGATCGGATGATCTTCTCGAGAAAATGAGGCTGATACATCAAGTCGAGGAAGGAGCACTTTAGCGTAGTGAAGGTGCAATCAGGCAGCAGCGAATCTGTCCCTGCAGCATGGTCAGTTAGGCCACCAGCCACTGCAGCCAGACATGGACGGGGCTTTATAGCGCTCGCATCCAATGCAATCCTATTCTGTCAATGGCGATAAAGTGGAATAGGAGACCCGATTAAAAGCGATTAGACATGGAATTCTCGGCCTGAAGATTGGCTCAGTCCTTAGAGGAAGCAGCTGTGGATTGGAGGCTCAGAGACAACCCTGTAGTTCCAAACAGAAGTCAGTTTTTTTGTTTTTGTGTTTTTCGCCGGGTGTTACAGTCTGTGCTTATTTTTGGACAGCTTCTCAATCTGTTTTTGAATAGTATATTATTTGCTCTTCCTTCACTGGCTGATACAGTGGTAGTGAGTATACAGTCGCATGGCTTAGCAATCAGAACCAAATGTAGGACACATGGGCGTTACATTGGATGTTAGCATGGCGATTCTTTTCCTCTGTGTTGACAATCAATATGATAAGTGTAGTTTTTGCCCTTGCTGACTAAAATTTCCAGACTTTTCATTTACAAGAAGAGAAACTTAGAATAACACACAAAATAACATGCCAGTTTCATTGAAAATTAGTTAATGAAACTGACTATGGAATTTTAACCTGTATATACAGCAAATTTGACATATATAATATTTTTATGCCTCATTTTATGAGGGATTTCTGCCCCTTGCCCCTGGTTATTTGAGACACTAATGACTCTTGTCTCTATACTAATAACAACAGCACACAGAGGAGGCTGTGATAAGGAAACGCAGCTTGATCCTTCTGGAGAGCCAGGAACCTTTTATGTGAACATGTGTGCGATGGGATGTAATGGACATTCTGCTCTTCATCCCCATCGGCTCATCTTTTAATTTTCATGACTGCTGTAATTTATTAATGTGCTGCTATGTGGTTTGGGCTGTGTGGCTGTGGGCACCCTGTGGTCCTGTCAGTTGGTTTATATATTTTTATATATTTTGTATATTTTATATATATATATATATATATACATTTTATTTTTTTCACATTTACAATACATTGTGTACCCAAGCAGCTCTTCATTAATAATAAAGCTCAGGGAAAAGGATTACATATGGGGGCATTTTTTATTATGTGTTACAAGAACTCCATAATTAATTTGACACCAAGTTTCTCAAAGGAGCCTGTATCCACTAGGCAGTATTTGTGATGCTCTGTCATCTTTATACATTCCCTTCTCATGTTCGCATTTGCTAAGCACTGGCTTGATTAAGCTTGACTTGTGATGGTCATTTTTGGGGGGCTTGGTTCTTCTGGGAACTTGATTGCTCATGTAGGCAGTGACTTGCCATGGTGCCATATTATACAAAACTGGTGTAATTAGGATCTAAAAACAGTGCTGAGTCACCTCGAAGTCAGTTTCTGCCTTTCATGTCTGCCACTTAGACATGGGGTTATTCATTATTATCATTCACAGAACCAACAGTTTTAGTGTCATGGACTCATCTGCAATGCTTTGGCACCCATTCACATGAAATAGTACCCCGTTCTACTCCTGTCACTGTCCCTTAGCCACCAGTCAAGTAACACCCCAACTCATGTCTCCCTGTTGGCTACAATTCATGAATATTAATGACTGAAGTCACATTTCTGCGCGTGGTATGTGGGCTGTTATGTTACTGGGTGACAGTCTATCAGGATAGTCAGACATTTTATTCTAGTTCAAGTCTACAGTGAACTTGGTGTCTGTTAGCTTTGCCAATTTGGACCTTTGCCTTAAAAGAAAATAAAAAAAAATACAAGAAAAAATGTTTGAGTCATGGCAATCAAAGTAACTAATACAAACCCCATTTCTTTAAAGGTTGGCATAATTTCTAAAAGTGCATTTAAAACAAACATTTTTTTAAAAAAATTAATGTGTACCTTTATGTAACTGTAAAAAGTAAATTGAAAAGAGTTTCAATAGTTTTAACAACCATTTTAATTTAGAATTTGAAGACTACAACACTGTCAGCGAGTTGGGGGGAAAAAGGCATGTTTATCATGGTTACTTCACTTTTCCTTGTAATAACATTTTTAATCAGTTTGGAACTGTGAATACTAATGTTTCACATCTGGAAATGCTGTTAATTTTTGCTTAATACAAGACTACTGCTCAAAAAGTCATGGTTGCCTATGTCTCATTCTTCGCTTCATGATGTGGCATCCATTTTTAATAGAAGAATGCTCTGGTCTGGCAGTTGGCCAGTCAAGCACACATGCTCTGTGTCTATGAAAATGTGTTGTAACCCATGAAGAATGCAGTCTGGCTGCTGAGATAAGCATAGATGTCTTGGGAAGAGATGTTGCCTTGATGGCAACATATGTCTCTCCAAAATCCTAATATATACCTGCTCCAAAAACAGCTGAAAACAGCTAAAAATCTCTTGCAAAATTTAGCACAAAGTGGTAAGTCACAACCCATACTTGCTTGCAAAGACTTTAGTGGATGCTGCTTTTATGCCCAATCACTTTACCACATCTGTTACCAAGTCAACTTTTTGACTTCCTAACTGTTGTTAGTTGTATATTCTATGCAGTGTTTAGTCTTATTTTATTTCTGTTTTTTATTTAGTGTGTTGCAGCAATTCAAACTTATAGTATAATTTTTATAATATTTTTTATAAATCTATATTTTTTTATTGTACGTTTGTCACATAAATTAACATATCACAGACTTTTGTTTTTGTTGCATAAAAAAAAAATCCTAACTTTGCTGAAAATGGTGTTGGTAATACAAATAAAACATCAAATACACATTATTATAATCATTTAAAAGGGCTTCACATGAATCATAAGATATCTCAATAGTGGTATTTTAGATGCTTTCTTTTAGATGTCTCTTTGGGGTAAGATGAGTGAGTAGTGGGTCAGATAAGGCTAGAAATTCTTCTATTTCTTCCATTCCCAATTCCCAGCATTATGTTCGTTTGTTAAGTCATCTTGTATTCATGAAGTGGCCTTGAATGTACTCGACTGCTGCAGGAGATGCAAGGTTTCGCAGCTTTCTTCTTTTCTTCTGCGCTCTTCCTTTGCGCAGACTTTATCTGCCTCTGTGTCTGACTGAAAAGCTTCAGGGGATCAAAGTTTATTGTAGAACTGATGAGAAGGGCAAAGAAATGAAGCAAAACAACAGAGAATCCACACACATCTGAGATTCTCATTAGCCTCATTCATAGAGCCAGTCAAAAACACTTCTACTCAAAAAGACCTTTTCTTTATGATTGGTCTGCTATATTTCACATCTTACAATAATAGTAAAGACATCAAAGATATAAAATGGTTTATGGAATTCCATAGAGAGTGAAAGAGAACACAAATGAATGATCAGTGCTGAGACATGCTGGGTATTATTGCTTAGAAGGCACTGAATGGGAATTCCACTGGAAAAAAAAAACATTCATGTGTTGTAGAGAAAGGTAGATGAGAATTGTTCAACCTGATGTTTATAGGAATGTTTTGATGTCTTTTAAAAGCTACAATACTGAAATATTTGAAAAAGTTTGGAATACATTTCCTAATGCCCAAGACATTTTTATGTTGGCTTAGTGATGATGATTTGCCCTATAACTTACAGTATATTTGTATAATCTGTAGAGTTAAACATCCATATAATGTGTGTGTGTGTGTGTGTGTGTGTGTGTGTGTGTGTGTGTGTGTACTACCAGTCAAAAGTTTGGACAAACTTTCCCATTCAATTGAATCCAAACTTTTGACTGATAGTGTATGTATATATGTGCATATACAGGTATGTTTAAAAAAAATCATATATTATATAGATTCATTACACATAGAGCAAAAGATATCAAGCCTTTATTTCTTGGAAATTCAAAGATTATGGCTTTCAGATAATAAAAACCAAAATTCACTGTCTCAGAAAATTAGAATATTGTGAAAAAGTTCAATTTTGAAAAGTAATGGTGTCACATCCCTAATCAGCAAATTACCTCAAAATACCTGTAAAGGTTTCTTGAGCCTTTAAATGGTCTCAGTCTGGGAGACTGAGGAGGGTAAGCCACAAAAGGTCATTGCTAAAGAAGCTGGTTGTTTACAGAGTGTTGTAACCAAGCACATTCATAGAAAGTTGAGTGGAAGGAAAAGTGTGGTAGAAAACATTATTCAAGAATTTGGGGGAGCTTCACAAGGAGTGGACTGAGGCTGGAGTCAGTGCATCACAAGCCCCTACACACAGACGAATCCTAGACATGGGCTACAAATGTCGCATTCCTCATGTCTAGCTACTCCTGAACCAGAGACAACGTCAGAAGCATCTTACACAGACTAAGGAGAAAAGGCACTGGACTGTTGCTCAGTGTCCAAAGTCCTTTTTTCAGATGAATGTTAATTTTGAATATCATTTGGAAATCCAGGTCGTAGAGTCTGGAGGAAGAGTGGTGCTGCACAGAATCCATGTTGCATGAAGTCCAGTGTGAAGTTTCTACAGTCAGTGATTATTTTGGGGCCATGTCATCTGCTGGTGTCTGTCTGTCTGTCTGTCTGTCTGTCTGTCTGTCTATGAGAGAGAGACACTGGTAGTTATTGACACTAATTTAAATGTCTATATATGTACACTATATGTGTAAAATGATCACATTCTGTAAAATTGTTAATTGTTAATTTTTTGAAAAATGGGTGCAAATTTTAAAATAAAAGTACACTTATGCTGTGCATGAATGTTAAATTTTTTGTTTTGAATGTTAAGCATTTTAACATTTGGATCAAAAATGTCTTTATGATTATAATTAACATTCATGAATTTGTGTGCCCACAATTTTAACCTATACTGCACTGTGGATATGTCCTGCATAGAAACAAATCTACAAACCTCCTTTCAGTGGTCTTCTTTGCAGAAAATGAAACGCCATGACATGCTTTAGACTGAGAAAAAGATGTTTCTTGCCGTCTGTGCTCCAGCTCACATGTGGCTTGACTAATTGTGGCCTGCAGCATAAAGCTAACCAACAAAGAATTATTACAGTGCTGTAGAATATCCAGCATGAATATTAGTGCTGTCTTACTTGTTGTCAGTCCATGTGAATGATAAATGGAGCTTTTCAGCACCTGGAAAATAGCTGTTTATTTGAAAACAATGAAAATAAGTACAATTAACATTCAGTCCAGGAGAGAAAATCAAAGAGGTGTGTGGAAAGTTTTCGTTCCGCATTGTTTTGCTCTAATCTATATTCCTTTCAACTGCACAAACTCCTCTGACTGAACTGCTGTTTATGCAGCATGATACATCCTTGCCGCTATGATATGGGTTCACCCAGGGCTACGACAAGACAAATTAGCTTAATAATATCCATGGTGGCTGGGGCCCAATATTTTCTCTTGCTCTTTATGGCTGGGAGTCACTTTTAGTGTCCTGTTTAATATCATCATTCACAAGTCATACTACAGGTAGCTCCCACCTTAGCAAAGCTCCACGTCATATCAAAGAGCAAGATCGGAAATACCATCCACAGCAATGCGGTTTGGCTTTGTAGAAAGATTTTTGTGCATTACGAACGCAGGACGTTCCTTGGCAGGTGCAAACAGAAGTGATGTGGTTTCTTTTTAGTAAAGTCCTTTTCCCCCTGATTATAATTGTGTTTCTTTTAATTAAATCAGTGGTGTTCTCTTCTGTTCCTTTGTTTTAGTGGTAGTGATTTATTAGGAGATAATTACAAAAAGTTACTGTAACATAATTTGGTTACTTGAGCTGGTCTAAAGTCAGACATACGCTGTGTGATTTTAACCTGGTTATGAACTTAAATTGGTCATTAGCTAAATGTCAAGATCAGACCAAATTTCAGCTTCATCAGACGTAATTTGACGCTGTGTGGGTAGGTAGGGCGTGATGCCCAATTAACTGCTCATATTGAGCTGAAACTCTGCTATCCGACAACTGCAAGAATATGTGCAAAAATTTGGCCTCTCAAACACACATGCCCACTTATACATTACCACAAACACAAGTAGTACCGTATTTCCCCAATGATAGGCCGCCCCATTCTATAAGCTGCAGAAAATGCTTATTTATGTTTCAAAAATCGAAGATAAGCCGACTCATTTTATTAGTTGCAGCATGACTGAATTTAACGACCTGAAGTAAAAGCATCTAATATGACACCTGGAGGCCTTTGCAGCTCTATACTGGTAGTGACATTATACTGTAGTTGAGCATAAACAATTAAATTGATAATATATTGAACTTACAGTTATCACGCTGAAATGCAAGAGATAAGCTGTAGAATTTAAGCTCTAGGCATTGTCTGTAATGTCCAAAATGAACACGTCCAACATCAGCAACAGAAAAGAAGCCCAGGTTGCAATTGACGTTTACGGATCCCGGAAGGTAAGCCTAATAATTTTCCATTTCAGTGTTGCTAATTTTATATTAAAGAATTTACTTGGCATCGCTGAGTGATGGAACAGTGTAGAATTGTTTTCCAGCAGCAAAGAAATGTTTTTTGTTTTTTTTTTCTCTCCAGAATATGACAACCAGATTGTGAGGTTATACTTAGTAAAGCAAATCATATGCTGCATTTTGACGAGATCAACTCTACAACTAAAGAGTCTGCGTATTTTTGTGCATCGACTACCCTGATGGCTAGGTTAACGGCTAATTGATGCTAATTCCAGCAGCTTGTTTGTTTTCGGTTTTCCCGTGGTGTGAGAGCAATGCATTATATACCCTGTAGTGTGTGGAGCTTCACATGTTCCGTGTTTTATATTGACCCGTCATTTAATATTTCTTTGCTTTGCATTGCATTACAAACTGTTCATTGCTGCAGTAAACAGTACATTTTAAATTCATCAAATCATTTGTGGATGTCATCTTTTTGTACTGAATGATACCATTAATGAATGTGTTTTCATGTCTTTAGATAGGCCGCTCCATTTAAGCAAGCTGCACCCAAAACCAGGTTTGCAAAATCAATGTGGGAAGTGTCAGATCTCAGAATGATGTACAGAAACAGGATGAAAAAATGGGACATGATGCCCATAAACAAATTTTGCTCTTGTGTATAAAATGTATTCCTCACACAAAGTACGTCACAACAGATTTAACCTATACACACAGGAGGCTCTTATTGACAGCACTGTACCTTGCTCAAGGATATACAAGTTGAACCTAGTCCGGGACTTTAACCTGCAACCATCTCATCAGAAGGGCAAGTCCTAACCGATAGGCCATCACTGCTTTATTGTATTTTTAGCTCTAGGCCTTGCTTGGGATAAAAATGAAAGAAAGGAATTCTAGCTAAAATTAATAAAAAGACAAGTAAAAGGGAAGAATGCAGTAATAATGTAGCACAAAAGCAACCAGAGCTCAATAGGGTGGGTTACAATCTAATAAGCCCCATTAAATAGGCTCCATTTAAAAAAATAAAAATAAAATAAGGGCCCCCCAAATTACATTAGTGTCATTATTTTACTTGCTTTCATGTCTCAATCTCTTCAAAAATTTTTAGTGCTCTACATAAAGATTATGTTTTGGTGCAGGTTGTACAGAATCCATTTGATGAGATGCGTTATGAGCTAAGTAGCCATAAGGGCAATTTGCAAACTACTATTGATAGCTATCTGGTGAGGTATGTTGCTACCCTATTAATAGAACTGGGCAATATGGCAATATTTCTTATTATCATGATAATAAGAACTTCATGTTTTATTTCAGAGAGCATTATTACTTTTGCTTACTGTAATTACTGCAATATGAGAAACACTGAATACAAATAATTTGTACTCGTACTTTGATATAAAAACATATATGTAGTTTTTTTTTATCATAACAGAGGGTAGAAAAATACTTATTGTGACATATCGAATACCAGGAAAATGATACAATATTGCTGCCACATCATTCACACCTCTGCTTATTAATAAGCATTTAGGTGGAACTGATATGGGGGGAGGGATAGAAGATCTATGTAGTATTTTGATGACAGAGGAGTTGTGTATTAATATAAAGGGCGACTGTTCTTGATACTCAAGCCTACTTATACCTTTTGAGTGTCCCATCGAGCTGAGTACATCCATTGAGTCCAACACTACACCGAATATCATTTACTGGGTTACGAGTGGGGGTTTGGCAGCAGCGCTACAGCTGTTAAGACTGAAATTAATCAACTATTTCTCAGTTTGTCCTGCCCACAGGCTGTTGTCCACCATCACTTGTGTCTGTATTATTTTAATTCTATGATTGCGTCAGTCAGATGTGCCAGCTTTGGAATGTGTAGAAGAACTTTTCTCTGCACAGTATTTCTAGTGGTTAAATGCAGTGGTTGGTCCCTTAATGGCTAATTATGCATCGATTACTCAAGGGCAATTGGATGTTAAGGCAGCACACCTTCTTGTGGAGTCCACACTTTGACAGGTCCGAGCTCTTTTGGCAGTATGACAGGGCCTTACGCAATGTTAGGCTGGTGGTTTTGATGTTCTGACTGATTAGAGTCTCTCATTGGCACTCAGCTTGCAGTCAGCTAACCAGGCGAATACGATGTGCCTCTGCACAGCTGTTGCTTAGAAATGAGTAAGGAAATGAGGTTTTGTTGTCTGACGTTTACCCGCCGTTGCACATCACCCCCGAGGCAGCAGAGTAGGAACGCACGGTGAGAGGCACGTTCTGAGCCGGAATGGCTTCGGGACATGCCCTGCATTAAATGATTAGGCTCTTAATTGCGAGCTGCGCGTGTTATTTGAAACTTGACTTTAATACCGTTTTTTATGACGGTGTGAGAAATGCACTTTTCTGGAAGTGCTTGACTGTGGCAGTCATCCCGATGATTAGTTCTCTTTGTGGTGCAAAAAGCTCTCCTAGCTTAACTCAGTCAATTCGAGTCTACATGATTCAGCGCTAGCGCCTGTCAGAGTGGCCTTGCTGCCCCCTTTTATTACATTTAGTTGATTTAATAGGATTTGCAGACTATTTCCCTCAAAAAAGGGATTTCTGTCTGGATTTAGGTGGAAAGTGTTAGAGTATGGATACCCCTCCCTTGGCTCCAGTCATTACTGATGATAATGCTATTAGGAGGATAGGGAGCATTAGCTGTGCAATGTCTGAGACATTTAGTGTGCTGCCTATATGCCTTAGACAGATGAAAGCCAAAGGTTGTAGTAAATCCTGCTTCAAATCTGTCTTTCCTTTCACATAGCTCTCTCTGAAACATCCTGTTGAGAGGTTTGTTTTATGTCCATCTGGTGCTTCACAGACTTATTTGTTACTGTTGTCTGGAAAGAAATACTGTGTACCACTTTGTGCCACAGCCTTTGATGAGGCACCCGCAATGCACCAGTGCCATCCGTCATCCTTGAGCATTTTGGCTTGAGCTTCCTGGCTTCGCTTCAATTACCTGCAAGCACCATGAATGCCCATGGAGGATACTGACCACTTAGAAAACCATTGAAGAAATCAGAGGGGAATCCTCAAGGCCTTTGTTGAAGTTAAAACTTGGACTTCAATTTTTAGCTCATATTTAATCAACAGAACCATGTTATTTTAAATACTCTTGTGTATTATTTTCTCCTCAATTTCCCACTATCTAGGACTCCCACAGTCACATGATATCACCAAGACTGGGAAAGTGAAGTCCAGCACATGAAAAACACAGTTTTGATGCAGCACTTATTCAACATCATTGGACAGCTCAACACACTTGGAGTAGAATGCACAGTGCTAAGGTCAATTGAGTTATCTTGGACTTGCAACATCACCAGGGATCTCCCAGTGGTGAGGCTTTTGCTTAGACAGGTGTGTACGCAGGAGCCATTTCATAATAAACTTCTGATTGATAACCATAGATTCTAAAAAATATATCAATTTGTTTTGACTCTATGATATATTGATAGATGCAGACTCTTCCCTTGGGATTAGTCAAATTAACCAATAACATAAATAGAAAGTGACAAATGAATCAGCCAATCATGTTTTGATTTCCAATTAATTCTGCCAATTTTGCGAGGGGAAAATGCCTTCTGGTAATGTTCTCGCTATGTCACTGACTCAGGCAGCCGGAATAAAGAGTTTCTGTCAGACAGTAAACTGCTGCAACTCTGCGTCCAGGTTTAGGTCATTAGTGAAGAAGTGACTTTCCATACGCTACACACAGTATATGTTAAACTGTGTGTTAGGCTTCAGATAAAGCCTACAATTTCTGTTGCAAGCATTAAATGGAAATCCTAGTTCTATCATACTGCTAGAATCCCTTAGTGGTGCCACAGGGTGTTTTTTCCTCAAATCTTTTGATATTTTACACCCAATATTGAAGTCCTAGCTCTAGGAGTGGTCATGATTCAAGACTGATCGAAATGCAGTTTGGGGTTTGGAATAAACCTTCTAGTCAGTTGTGCATTTGCTGTTCTTCTAAGGTTTCTGAGCAACAGAAGATGAAAGCTTAAATGAAAGACCTGTTTTTCTGAAGGTCTGTGCACCATCCCAAACCCTTCATTGACATCTGTAATGCAACATGGAAGTCCTGACTCCTGCTAATCAATTAACCCCTCAGGTTTCTGTTCTTTTTGTGGTTGGAGATTGTGCACCAGGGGAATCCAAATGATCTTCTCTAAGTACCAGAGATTATAGTGAAGAGGGTATTAAACCTTCCTCAGTGCTTTGCTATAGCTTCTGATGGCTTGTTAAATTGCTATTACACCAAGAATGGACAGTATGCATAAAACGTGCCTAGACTTCCTGTTAGTAAAATGTTTAATCTCTGTAATAATACAGTGGGTATAGTAGCTATATATAATACATCTCATAACAACCTTCTGAGTGTTACCTTTCTGAAATGGTAATATAGAGTGAAGAAAAATATTTTAACATTCATTGTGAAAATTAATAAGAATTGGAAATTATAGTTATTATTCTTTTCTTTGAGGAATTAAACTGCCCTAACCTAGATTTCTGCCAAAAAATAGATCAATACTTATATCCCACATGTTAGCTGAGAAAATTGCTATGAAAACTGAAAAGAAAATTATTGTTCTCCAGATTTTATAAGCAAGGAACAACAAATACCATGTCCAAAATAATACAGAATACAACGAGGAAAAGAAATTTGGATGCGAAATCCTAAAGTCAGCTACTGAATAGCAGACTATGATTAATGTCAAGTTAAAATAATGACATTTTCTTTCTGTATCAGTTTTGGATTAAATATTGTGATTGAGGTTTTTTTCTTGATAAATGGGGGTGGTGGGAGGAAGAAGTGAAACGTTTCATGTTTTTTTTCTTTTGCTCAAAGAGTATTAAAGAAATATACTGTAAAGATAAATGTCTATGTATAATAATAATAATAATAATAATAATAATAATAATAATAGTAATAGTAGATAAGTTGTGCCCATTAAGTACTTATTAGACATTTGCAGTGGTATATGTACATTCCTCATTGTATTGTGTGATGATTTGGGCTTAATATGACTACACAAGCTAACTTTAATCTAAACATTGATATTTATGGCCCTATTAATAATATGTTCACACTATAAATGACAACTTTTTTCTAAATTGTTTAAAAAAGCTAGAAATTAAAATTTTAGGAGCCTTTGATTTAACAATGATGCAGTCTGTGTGTCCTTTTAAACTACATATTCCTGCATAAAATAACTTCTGATGCTATAGCAGACTGTCAGCTTTAATATAAAGGTATTTTTATGACCCGAAGGGTCTAAGGGTAAAAGGAGGTCAAACATAAATCATTGCTAGCCCAGCTACCCGACCACAAAACCCATTTTACACTAGCTAATGTTTTTTTTTTTCCCATTTTGATCCATTTGAAGTCATCTTCAGAAATTAGAAAATGGAAAATGTCTTTGAGGGAACACTACTCACGAAAAAAGCAGTCCATAAAGAAAAGAAAACGCAGTGCATTAATCCTAACTCAATAAAAGTACATAAGCAGTTAAGAGATAATCATAAAGGAGGTTTATTAATTAATATAGTATTGATTCACGTTTTTTAAAAATAGTATCTGTTTAAGATAAGTTGAAGGAAAAGAAACTGGTTAGGTGGACATGCAGATAGGAAGTGACAAGAAGAGTAGTTGACAAGAAGAGTAGTTGACAAGAGAGACTGATTTAACAGACTGGTGGTATAAGTGTTTTAATGCCACTAAAACACATATCTAAAATGGGAAGAAGCTGTTCAGCAATTAGCTAAAGAAAATAGAAGCAAATGGATCACTGCAATTTGCAGATACAACTGCCCACAGTAGAGGAAACTAGGAAACCTGCTTAACCTGCTTAGATCCTGGCATTTATTGTTTGTATGGAATGTTCTATATATCTGCATAAATATGGCCTCAGACTAAATCAGTTTTTAGCACAAATCACAGAAAGTAGGATAAAGAAGACTCGATGTAAGAGAAAACATGAACACATTAGTAAAGTGCATGTTAGTATCTACTTTTTGTCTGATGTAAATCATTTTTGTAACCGCTATTAAACATTTCCAGTAACTGTCGATCAGTCATGTACATTGGCTCATTTCAGGACTATAATTCAGAATGCTTCATTTCATCAAAGATGGCAGGCTGTCCTGGCCTAGATGGAGCAAAAAAAAAGCCCTAAACGTTGATACTACTACCATCACCATGTTTCACAAATAGGATACATCTTATCCATCTTATGAAACGCAGGGCTTTTCTTTCTCTACTGCTTTTTTAAACCAAAAAGTTATTTTCTGTATCATTTGTCCATAAAACATCCAGTAGCTTTTTTGTCCACTTGGCAAACTGTAGATGGGCAGAAATGTTATTTTTTTGGAGAACATGTTAATTTTGTTCATTATTGCACTTATGGTGGGCGCATGAACATTGTGATGGAGGCCTTTTTCTTGCTTAGAATTTACCCTGAATTCTTTTATGGGCGATTTATTTTTTTTTTTGCTTTTGCTTTTGGGGAGGTCCAGCACTCCTGAAGAGGATAACAATGATTTAAAATAACAATTATCTTAATCTCTCTGACTGACTGTTATTTGAGGAGTAGCCATGTAATATCTTCCAGTCTTTTGAGTATCAGCTTATCTTTCTCCTAGGTCTTCTGCAACCTTTTTTTTCCTGAGGTCATCAGATGACACATTGATAGATCCATGTCTTTCACATAAAACATAGTGCCCACTTGAGTCTGATTGTCATTCCATTGATTGAAAGCTTATTGCCACCTTTAAATGAGATTCACATACTTTTTCCACCCACAGATGTAATATTGGGTCTTTTTTCTTTATGAAATAAATAACTAAGCATAATCATATTTTTCTTATTATAATCTCTTTTATCTCATTTTAGGACTTGTGCTACAATCATATATAAAGAATGGCAGAAAATTCAGAAAAGGGTTCACTAAATTTCAAGCACCACTGTATCTCTTAAATCCTGCTAAACCAAGAAGTGGTTAGTTTATTTTCACTTCTCCACACCCATCTAATTTGATAGTTCACACTCAGTAATTACCGTTTCATCTCTCGTGCAGATTGTGTTTATGTCCTTGAAAACTTGTGCATTCAAAAAGCTGGAAATGTCAGTGAACATTTGCGTACACATACACACACACTGCGCACACACACACACACACACACACACACACACACACACACACACACACACACACACACACACACACACACA
>JBBIGC010000137.1:17756723-17767126 GCA_037576955.1 Lepidarchus adonis
TATATATAATTTATTATATTATTTAATATATTATTATATTATATATAATATATAAATATACAGTAAGAAGCTGCACCTCTTGGTACACATTTTTTTAGTGGAGGACTAACCATCATAATTGACCATCTACAGTAATATCATGAATTCATTCATTTTGGGTCAAGGGGATCCAATCCTCGCTGACTATGGGCCAAGGCAGGACCACCCTGGACAGGAGGCCAACCTATGACAGGGCAACATAGAGACAGACACAGACACACACACCTATGAGTAATTTGCAAGTTATTGGACAGTGGGAGGAAACTGGAGCACCCGGAGGAAATCAACATGATCATGGGGAGAATTTTCTAACTCCACACAGAAAGGCACCTGTGGCCGACCTGGGGATCGAACCCAGGACCTTCTTACTGTGAGGCGAACCACTGCACCACTGTGCATCCAGTCAAATCAACCAATATTAAATTGACATTGAGTTTCATATGGGTCTGGACCTATTCGACAGTCATTTCCTGTTTTGTTCTCCTCAGGGTGAGCCATGTGCCACATGTCCTACCCTTGGTCCTGCAAATATATTAGCTGCTGCATCTCAGAAGATAAAGGGGGAGAAAGGAGAGCCAGGAGAAGGACTGAAAGGAGAGCAGGTGAACAATTTTACAGGGATGAGCAGGAGGTGCTGTTTTTTTCTAGCAGCTCAGTTGGCACAAACTAAACGTGTTGTTAATAATGAATAGGACGGCGAGGCTTAATCAGCTGCAGATGACTTTCATTTACCTGTGCATGTAAATGTTTCAGTGTTCTTCTCACTCATTAGCTATTGTGCTGTTCATTTCTCATAGTCTCTTTACCCCACCTAATCACTCTCATTTTTCTTTTTCCCCACCTTTCCCAATGCACCACCTCTCTCTTTCTCTGTACACCCCCCTCACCACCACCACCCCATCCTTGTCATATGATGTCTTTCTCGCAGGGAGAGCCAGGACTTGGTGGTCTGCCTGGACTCAAAGGGGAAAAGGTTGGCTGAGTGTTTAATAAATACTTGAACATGGCTAATGCTGGATTAACATAGGAGGTTTTGTTATTTGGGATTTAAGTAAACGTTGCTTTGATATTTGCATTTTGTGCTGGCATTGGCATTTTTGTACAGTTTACCTTGTATGTAGCATGTCTAGAGTGACTAATACATTTAATACTCCTGGCATAGTGCCGCTGCTGTTTACCATCTAGCAGACACCCATTGGTGTGGCTGTCAATCATACTCATAGTCAGTGACATATCTAGGACTTCCAGAAGGCCCAGAGTGATGTTTTCCCTCATAAAATTGGTCCTAATAACTCAACACCCGATTGGTTGATTCCCCTGTCACTTTCTAATTATGTTGGTGGTTAATCTGACACATTGAAACTTCAGTACTTGGTTGGCATAGCTGTATTTAGATCTGATTGGACCAAACTTCTGAATAGACATTAATACATTATTTTTTAAAACTTCTCTGATAGTATTGAGGGTTCTGCTTAAATTTGCATGAATGTTGCTGTTGTTTACATGCCATCAATAAATGCACCATAGGATTGCCTGTAAGTCTGTTAGTGTCGGCTGAGATCAGACACATTCTGATTTGGTTTTAGGGTAACGCAGGCAGCAAAGGCAGTGAGGGGAAAACAGTGAGTATGTTTTATTTCACTTTGTATTTGAATTAAAATGAATGACTAAGTCAGTGTGCACTCATCATCGTCAGCTTACTTTTTCTCAAATCTTTTTCAGGGCAAACCTGGATTAAGAGGTCCCAGTGGCAAGGATGGGCAGAAAGGTTTAAAGGTAATAAAGTCAAATGGATTAAGAAAATTAGATTTTTATTTCTAGTTTATTTTCTGCTGATAGATTTTAAAGACATTACACAGGTGTGTTTGGAACAGAAATCTCACTTAGGCCTCCAGAAACCCCAACAAATCCATGCTTTTATACATTTATAGGATTCCTCTATTCCTTTAAAATATTAAGGCTTGTTAGAACATGAACTAGATCCACATTCACTAAGTAGGATCACATCACTCAATATAACACTTTTCCTCTTGCTTGCATTAGGTTACTGTAAGGTTAGAGTAAAAAATAAATAAATAAATACTAATCTCCTATTTTAGAAAAGGGATTTCTAATAATAAGTGGAATTATGTGGATATGCACAAAACTGCATAGAAAACAATATTTGTATATAAAACATGTTAATCTTCTATTGATTGTTGGCATATTCCGAGTTTGTTCATATTATTATTATGCAGGGAGACGTCGGTATTCCTGGTCTCAGAGGTGAAAAGGTGAGGGTATGTGTGTTGGTGTGTGTTTTGTATGAAATGAATTATATAAAAATGCTACAACCACATCTGCTTTCTTTTGTTTCGCTGTGTTGCAAAGTTGCAAAGGTTTTACAGAACAAACAATTGTAAGAAATTGTAGTAGAATTCAAATGTAAAAGTCTCTCTTTTAGATTTGTTTAATTTTTTTTAGCTAATGCTGCTTGTGTTTGCCATCTAAAAAGGGCCACAAGTAGCTGTGACTTGTATTCATAGACATATCTCTGACTTTTAGAAAGACTTGAGTGAAGTTTCCCTCACAATAATGGCCTTATCCATTTCAGAACAATCAGTGATCAATGATGCTGTCAAATCTGAGAGAAATTCCCATTCATATCCAACAATTACAACAATATTCATTTCAAATTAAAATTTAAGTCCCTGTGTTAGATACTTGATTTTTGAACTAATTGCCTAGTTTTGGTTCACCTCAACTTTTTAATTAAGCAGCTGTTTTTATGAATTGCCAAATCTGGCCACAGTTGCAATGATATAATCTTTTTGTAAGTGGAGTTTGTATCTGTTCTTGTGTATGTTTGCATTTACTAACTGTGAGATGTATTTTAGGGAGACTCTTGCAGTGTGTGCCCACCTACCGCTGGAGACCTGACCATTGCTAAAGTGCCAGGAGAGCACAGTCTGCCAGGGCCTCCGGGACCTCAAGGGCCCTCAGGGCTTCCAGGCCCTCCAGGAGAAGCAATAGAGGGCAAACAGGTGAAGCTTCTGCCTTTTGCTTAGTGTTTCTTTGACATGTTGCATTTCATGGTCGCATGAAAATGAATAAAATTATCTTTTTTCCCTCAGTACTGAAATGTCTATAATGCATTGCAATTATTCAGCCCTTAAGAAACATTGTATGCAATAAGTATATTTTCCTTCAGGTAGCCCTGAAACAAGGTTCTTTTTTACATACCCCTGTTCAATTTACCTGTTTTGATTTGGTTTTGATTAAGATAAATACATATTCTCTACAGAGAACACACATTTGCAAATATACATAATGCATAAAATGTGGCTTATACAAAGTCTGTGTCACTTTTAAAATGTGCTTTTATATTATAATATTATACTTTTCTTTAGCAATTATGCAAAATTCAGAAATTTCTAAAAATAAAAGGACACATTTAAGATTGCTCTAAGATGTACTTTTTATTAATTTATAATTTATGATATTATAATATTTTTAATTAATTAGATAAAATAATTTGCTAAAAATTTAAATGCTTAATATAGTGCCTTCAGTTCCCCATTACATTTCCGCTCTGGTCCAGTTTTTAACTCTTCACAAAATGAATATATTGATAAATGTACCACTGCAGTAAGCAGACTAGAGAGGATTTATGTCTAGGAATGTTCATTTCAGTGCATTTACAGGGAAGGTTAAACCATATCTAACACCAGTTAACTGAATTTTTGAGTTTCTGCTGGCCAATCTGGTGTCATTCAGAGAAAGATTAGTTCCCTTTGGCTCTTAGTTTTCTACAGGTTTCTTCTTCATGTTCTTTTAGAATTTTGCTTTTCACAGTCTCTTTTGCCTTGTTCTGTAAAGCTCTTCTATGTCAACACCTACAGTCAAAATCATTGTACAAATACATTTGAATTGAATTGTCTGTGAATCGATGCACAGCATGACGGAAAAGCCAACTTACATCATCCACATTTGACCAGTCAATACAAAAGAAGATGATACACGCAACGGGTTCCACAATGTGAATGTGATAAAGAGTATTTTTAATTATACAGCTCTGTGATAATATTTAGACACTTTTTTGCATTTTTAGATGAGTTTAAATGAATCAGCACGTTTCAGGGAGTTAAATGTGTATAAAGCGACCCCTTTCTGTCAGAGTCAACATTTTAAACCACATACCGTAGCTCTTCTTTGGGATTGGCTCTTGGGTGATTGGCCTTGGGTGCCCATGATCCTGTCGCCGATTCACCAGTTGTCCTTCCTTCTCCTCACTTTTGGTAGGTACTAATTACTACACACCTGGAACACTCCACAAGACCTGGAGATGCTCTGACTCAGTCACAACAAAGCCCTTGTCAAAGTGACTCAGACCCTTACACTTGGCTATTTTTTTGCTCCAATCTCATCAGCTTCAAGAACTGACTGTTCACTTGCTGCCTAATATATCCCACCCCTCTGACAGGCAGTATTGTGTTATGATGTGTAGCCTTAACTACTAGCACTTTTGCTGAAGAGCTGCCCGTTCATGTGTTGGTCATCTCAATTCTGCAATGAACTCAAATCTGACCCGGCCATCACTGTGGACAACATGACAGCTGTAATCCAGACTAATCAATGTCTGAGCTACTCTTGCATTAATCAGACTTTCAATCTGTCTCAACAGGGTTCTCCGGGCCTTCAAGGACTGAAAGGAGAAAAAGTAAGTTACTGTTATAAGGCAAACACAATTCATCATAAATGACATTCTGGACATTAGATTATCATACTCTGACAACCCATCCAAATCTACAGGGTGATCAGGGCTTACAGGGTGACCCAGGACTGGCTGGGACAACAGGGGCCCCGGGACTGCCTGGTGAACCAGGGAGAGATGGTCCTAATGGACTCAAAGGCGAGAAGGTAAGATATTACCATTTAAATTGGATTATTATGTACATGTTGTAAACAGTAAATTGTCTTTTTATGGGGCTGTAAACTAAGGACCCAAACTTATCATTTTGGAGATACTAGGTTTTTGTAATGGACTCAAAGGGGAGAAGGTAAGATATTACCATTTAAATTGTATTATTATGTACATATTGTAAACAGTAAACAGTCTTTTTTATGGGGTTGTAAACTAAGGACCCAAACTTATCATTTTGGAGAGACTAGGTTTTTGCGATGTGGTCATATGTTGAATTCCATGTTTGTTGTGTACAGTATCAGTATCTCCATCGCTGGGTTTAACTACCAGATCTTCTTCTGGAGATACAGACAGATTTACCTCTCATATATCATGAGAAGCTCAGTGAAAGGCTCATGCTGTCTCTCCAAAGCACTCTGTCTGCAGGCCAAGACTTTTTTTCCCCGCTTTCATCTATAGCTTTCTCGTTTCAAAATTATTAATAGGGCTTACTTCACCAAATACATCCAAATGAGACTGTTGGCTCTTGCTGTGATTTCTGTAATGCTGGAACAGTAGGACAGTGTCTCTGGGCCACACAGAGTTTAAAACACTAGCATGAAAAGCAGTGATTCACTAGAATATCTTCCTCAAATTAAATATGGAGAATGCATAGTCTACAATATTTTATAGTATGTTTGTTTTCAGGAATAAATAGAGTCTGCTAATTCAGCTCTGACATTTATTGCTTTGCTTAAAGAAATAGTTCAGTGACATATTAAATTTACTCATTTTTCTACTTACCACAGATGTAGTTCATCATGTTTAGTGCCTATTCAACTGTGACGTTAAAAAAGGCATTTGATTGATGATGTGAATTAAATAAAAAATCAAAAGTAAACAAAGTAATCAAATTGCATTCCTTTAATAAAGTAACCTTTGTGGGGTTACAGAGAATATTTTACAATAAGTGATTAGTAATGTGCACCCAACCCTGTTAGTATAGTCCAATCCCACCACGTGTAATCAAACATGCATCTAAAGAGATATTAGTGACCTAGTGGTTAGGACATTGCCCTTGGCATCAGAAGGTCCCAACCCAAGTACCACCATCTTTCTTGCTACACAGCTCCAGGGGCATTGTTGATAGCTACATGTTGCTGCATGTGGAATGAAGTAACATTTCATTGTGATACATGTTGTGTGATTGAGAGTGTTCACAATTACAACTTCAGTCAAACCCTGTTAGCTCGCCCCCTGTTATCTCACCAACCCCGTTTAGGGCCAGAACCAATAGGGGAGCTCTAACAAGGATTTGCTGTAGTTGTAACCATTGTACCACTGACGCGGAATGGAATAAAATAGAGGAACGTTTGCATTCAGCTAGGAAAGTAGATCCGGCCAGGGCTGATCATGGCGTAAGGATACAAGTATGCGATCCTCTGCCGAAAGTAGATGACAGCGTGATGTTGAGCCGAAATGTAATGGTAATCTGCAATGGTCCCTGGGAGTCCCCCGGCAAAGCCAACATCCACACCGGGGTGCTCACACTGAAGCCCATCTCCTCTTCATTCAGTGGCATGTCTCCCAAAACAGGGGAATGCGAGTGTGGTTCTCCTACCAGAGAAACCCCATACATTGACTCGCTGAAACCCAGCTGGGGGCCCTGACTGACCAGCCTGCTGGGATTTTTATTAAAATGGATAAAATGGTCTATGGTAAACCCAAGTACCATAGACCCAAATTACCAATTGGCTCAAAAAATGGCCAACAAGAGAATCTGTGGCTCTGCCAGTCCAAGCAGGACTGGGATGATCCCGCAACGGGCAACCGGGAGCAACCACGCTGAAATAGCAGTCTACCCAGCTGACTCATATACGTCGCGAATTAATTACGTAGCACTGCTCCCTCCTTCTGACAGCATCACCGCCCTGGCTGTCAGTCAGCAAGAGGAAGCCACACCTCCCCAAGTTGGTATTCAATGAACACCCTTACACTACTCCCTGATACTTCATTTTACATGTACTAATCTGCCATGTACTGAGATATAGACATTTCTGAAATGACAACAGGAGAGCATACAGTATGCAGCCTCCATTCTGCTTCGATTGCAGCTAAGTTGTAAAAATGCTAAAAATGTGACATTAAGTAAACAAACAAACAAAAAAAAAACTACTCATAAAATATTTAACTGTAGACTGGGCTGTATGGAAAATGCTGACAGAAAATGCTTTCTGAGATGTATACAGAGGAGATGTGTAATGACTAAAATACATTTTATACATCAAAACAGCAAATGCTGAAGGGTTGAAACAGATATTGCTTATTCCGATACTGGTCTTTTGTTACTGTTTATAGGGTGACGCATGTGACAGCTGTCCATCCCTTCCTGAGGCTATGGGTGATGTGATGGGCTTACCTGGACCCAAGGGAGAAAGAGGAGAGCCTGGTCCATCTAGCCAGGGGAAAGCAGGGAAACCTGTGAGTGCTTGTCAGCTTTGCAATTTTACATGCTTCTTCCGCATCTTCGGATGAGTCCGTTTTGGTCTGGCATGTGAACAATGAAAACAACCTCTCAGTGCCAAACATTTTCTGTGGAATGGGTGCTGACTGTTCTTTTTCTTAATCCAACTCTAGGGTATGCCAGGTTTACCTGGTAGCCAGGGACCTCCAGGACCTAAAGGAAGTCAGGTAAAATGCGGAGAAAGTGATGCCATTTAACCTGAAATTATAACTCACTTTGTTGGTGTTGTTTTATTACTTTTTTAACATAACATTAGAGAATAATGACACTTTATTTCAAGGCTGGCTACATTGGCACTTTTTGTAGATCCTGGATGAAATGATTATGTGTATTAACAACTTACTGTAAATAAATCCAGTACATGCATTCACATTTTTTGCTTTAATGCAGCAATAATACCAATAATAATTTTATATGTAAAATAATGTACAGCTCTGAAAATATGATTGAATGTTTTGTATGGAGCATGTGAATGTGTGTGAGAGATCTTTTCAGTTCATGGTTTCCTCTGTAGGGTGATCCTGGACCTGCAGGATTTGGCCTCCAGGGACCACAGGTATTCATAAACAAAACCAGTACGAAGATGCATTAAGACTCATAGTTCAAGCTGATCTTTTCGTGTTTCTAATGAGATTTAAATGACTAAACCACCTGCAATTTGACCTTTCCCAATTTTTGGTGCATTTCTTTTCATATATTGTCAAAGCAATTTTGGCAGAAACTCATTGCACATTCTAATGGTTTGGCTGAACACACGTATCCGATAAGGCAACATTAAAAGCAAATCTCATATCAGTGTTGCACATGGAGTGCTGTTTGAACACACACGTTTTGCCAAATTGATTTGAGGGGGTATCACTGTCATGAGTTGTTGCACCAAATATAAAAACTGCAAATACTTTACACCCTATTGATCTGTTGCTGCTCCAAAAGAAGCTGTTCTTTACACAGATAATCTTATCCCATTCTACATACACTCTCGGCACATTCATTTGCTAATCCACACCTTCGCTCTTTCTATTTAGGGGGAGCAAGGACCGAGAGGTCTTCCTGGAGCTGTTGTAAGTGAATGCATTCTTACCCATAGCAATAGACATTCAGCCTAATTATAACTACTACTCGCTTCACACCCCATTCTGATACTATTCATTGTGTATATCCAATGTAAACATATGTAACTATATGCCACAGGGTCTTGTAGGGCCTCAGGGACCCCCAGGGATGATGGGACCAGCTGGACAGAAGGTAGGTGACCAACATGATGACAGCACTTGTAGGCCAGCCAGGCCTTAAGGCAATCCATACTCCTGCCTGACTTTACTCTGACCTCCACAGGGCCCGACGGGTGACAGCGGGCCACCTGGGCCTCAGGGGCCGATGGGCATCGGTATAGCTGGACCTCCGGTATGAACTCCGATGATTCCATGCTAAAGTAATTAATTGATAACAAATGTAAGACAGTAGGACATTGATTATACTGCACTAAGAAACAGCGGATTCAGAAAAGGCAGAAGATTAAAGATATGTTATATTATAAAGAAGAATGACATTCAATAAATAAAATATAGATACATTAACGTGTAGTATGATAATGATCATCTCATTTCTAATGTCTATAAACATTAATGAAAAGGATTTGCTGATGAGTGGGTCTTAATAGTTATCAGGTGAAATCTACTGACAGAGAGAGACAGATGCAATGAGAGGGAGATAGAGAAAGAGACAGAAACAGAGAAGAGAAAGAGAGAGAGTGAGAGAAGTGAGTAAAATAGAAAGGAAAGAGTGTGAAAGAGGATAAAAAAGGAAACAAAAGGGATGTTTGTGTATTTTTTGTTCAAACTTTATTGACATGTGCCCAGACGCAGTCAGAAAGTGTGAATAATTGTTTGGGGGATTTCAATGGAAGCCAGACAGCTGAATGGATGGAGAGAATTTGCTGATGCAGGGGTCTGAATATAATAGTTACTGTGTGTCTGTTGGTGCATCAGAATGTGATTAATGTGTCTGTTGTCTCAGGGTAGAGATGGTCAACGTGGAATCCCCGGGGAGGATGGCAGAACTGTAAGTGAAACTCCTGTGCATTCAGTTCTCCACTGATCTACTCTCCTTCTCTCTCCCTCCACTCACTCTTACTCTACTCTGCTCTGCTTTTCTCTCCCAAACATGTGCTAGGATCCTTCATGTGTAACAGATAAATTTAGTATTAATAACCTCCACAGAATGAATTCTGATTGGTGTAGAGGTGAAGTGATAAAAATGTGCATCGTTTTACCTCAGAGGAACATCTATCAGTAAAAAAGGCTCTAATAACTTTGTAATCAAACTTATTTTCTATTGTTTTTCTATTGTTTTTCTATTATTTTCTATTCTACTGTTCAAAATTTCTGATATAGATATGAATGGGTTTGTTGGAATTAACACTTTACCATATCACAGAAATTTCTGTGAATTTAACTCTGAACTGTGCACAAAAGGTGGAGCCAACAGTGGTTCTTGTGCAGCATCGCTCCAAAAAAGTAGTAGTGTTTAAAAATAAATAACACTTACAGCCTACGAGTTTCCTCTATACTCTTGGCAAGGGATGAATTTTCTTTCGCTGCGGAGACAAAGGAAGTGGGAATTTATTGTTTTGGCAAGGCTCTCCTCATTACAGAAACAAAGGCGGTGCCGTCTGCTTTCACTGCATCAGATGTTAATTACCAGGGGCTTTATCATGGGGGGATGCAGGAGTAGAAGCAGAGACAAGCAGGGTCGACTTTAACTCTGCCTGGATCCATAACAACAACACGTTGTCTGCTTTCATCTCATCAACTGTCGCCTCTCCTCCCTGATCTGCACTCATCTCACACGCCCAGGAGCCTCGTGCACAATAACAGAGTTAAACTGAGCCTGTGTGTGTGTGTGTGTGTGTGTGTGTGTGTGTGTGTGTGTGTGTGTGTGTGTGTGTGTGTGTGTGTG
>JBBIGC010000137.1:17784564-17818752 GCA_037576955.1 Lepidarchus adonis
AGTTACACTGTAGTTACATGCATTGTTAATGTGTAACTACACAGTAATTAGAGACACTTAATATAAAGTGGGACCTAATTTTCTGATTTGTGTAATTAGATTTTCATTTCATTTTGCATCACCGGCATCCTATAGCTGTGATCCATTTTGCAATGAACATAAGACTTTCAGTAATAGCCAACTAGCTTCATATAATATCTCCATGTAGTACGCCCACATATTCCATGTCAGTGAGGTAGAAAATCTAACAAGTAGTTCGAATAAAACATTCTCTTTAACTAATCCTGTCAGCTGTGGCAGGAGATGCGACTGTGTGCTCTTTCCGCTGATTAGAAATGTGAGTTATCGTTAATCACTATGCAAGATTCTGCATCCCTTTCATTAGAAAGTGAAATCACTTCACTAAACTCTCAGGGGTCAACATGTGCATGAACTAAAAGTTATCATTAGGCATGTTTCTATGCAAATAGTAATCCAAAAGGCACTATTTTGAAAAAATAATGATTTGGATTCCATGTCTGTGCAGCAAGATGAATATTATTTCTAAGTTCAGCATAGTGCACATGTGCTCCTATTCCAAACAGAATGCTAAACGACTTACTTCTGCAATCTAAATCCAACAGCTCTAACTATTTCATGGAGTACTTAGCTTGTAATGACTATAGAAACTTTGACACTGAAGACTGGGTGGTCTTCATTTTATATATATTTATACAGTTATAAATTATACTTGGAGAAATATAAGAATATTAATTTCACCTTAATATGAAATGAATCTGTATGATATTTTTATTTCTGAGCACAGGCCAAACACATGGATAATTTGCAGTTGCCCCCTACTACTATCGCCTTTTTGTACAGAGTCTGGTAGATGGATGAATTATTTAGTAGATAATGCCTTAGCATTATGTTTGGGATCATTATCTTGTTGCAGGATGAAGTGTGGTCCAAAGAGTTTGGAGGCATTTACAGGAACTTGAGCAGATAATATGCTTCTATACACCTGAAAATTTTTTGTGCAACTGCAATCAGCAATAACATCATGAGTGAATATATGTTCACCACCATGGTAAAACATGTGGATCACCTTGTTTAACAGATGAGTGTTTGCTTTGGACCTTGGGCAGTTCCTTTTCATCTTGCCACTCCTCTGATGCAGATTAATCTTGGTCTTGTCTGTTTTTCAGAATTCTCCGGGCTTTTATGTATTTTTCCACAAATTAAATTCTTATTTTGTGGTTTGTCTTTATAATCTCTGTATTTCTGTTAATGAAGTCTTCAGTAGATAGTAATCTCTGACACAGACACACCTGCCTCCTGAAGACTGTTTCTGATACAAATTTGCAAATAACATGAAATTATAGTATATATAATCTTATGCAAACATTTGGGCACCCCTTGATAAAAAATAGATTTTTGGTGATTTTGTAATTGAAAAGAATCACAGTCTCTATTGGACCATAAAAATGTTATAAAATGTTTTTATTTTATTATTATTATTTTTTTGTTCAATTTATTAATACTGTGCATCAGTGTTTGCTGAAAATATTGTGTATATTTTCCCATGTCCCTGAGAGACTGTGTTAACCTAATATATGGATTTTTGGTTTTCTGCATAAATTTCTTATGAAATGTAAACTAATTTTTGACAAATATAATATGGATAATATAATAACATACAAATATCCTTTTTATATCTTTTTTGAGAAAAAAACATAAACAAGTCATATTTCTATTGAGAAAGTACTGTATGTAAAATTTTGAGTTAATTGGTGTTAGGTGTTCACATACCCAGTGGCTTGATAAGAAAATTTGTTTGGAGGTGTGGACCAGAGCTACGTTGAGTGCTAAAAACATTCAAACAGTCAAACATTTTGCATTTGCTCCACATAAGTAAAATATGCATATGTGAGCTGACCAAAAAGAGCTTTCAGAACTACATCAAAAAGTGTTGATTTACCTAAAGTTGATTTCAAAGACTTTCAGAAGAAATTCACCAGTCTACCAGATCTAAAAATAGAGGCACTTTGGGACTGTGGCTATTCTACCAAGAAGTGGGCACCCAGTCAAAATGCCCCCAGGAGCACAACAAATACTCATCGATAAGGTAAAGGAACAACTCTGAGTGACAGACAAAGATTTAAAGGCATGATTGGAACTGGCTAACCTCTGTGTTCATGAGTCTACAGTATGGGAAACATTGAACATGCAGGGCGTCTATGGCAGGACACCACAAAGTGCTGCACACCTGAAATTTGTGAAAGAGCACACAGCAATACTAGCAGTGTGTTTTACAGACTGGACTGATGAAACTAAGACTGAACTATTTGGAAAAGAACACCCAGCACTACATCTGGCGTAAAAAGGGCACTGCAGATCATCATGAAAACAAAATCCCAACATTAAAGAATGGTGGATGCAACATCAGGATCTGGGCCTGTTTTGCTGCATCGGGGCCTGACCAGCTTGTAGAGGGGAAGATTAATTTCCAAGTGTATCAACAGGATAATAAATCTCAAAAACACTGGAGCAAAACCACAAAGGAGTGACTTAAAAAAAATCCACCTTCCGGAGTGGCCAAGTCAGAGCTCAGACCTCAACCCATTAGAGATGCTATAGAATGACTTGAAGAGATCCATGTACATTCCAAAGAATATGACAGAGCTAAAGCAGTTCTACCAGGAGGAATGGGCCAAGATTCCTCCTGAACAATGTGCAGGTCTGATCCACAGCTACAGGAAGCACCTGATTGAGGTTATACCTTCCAAGTGGTGGTCAACCAGTTATTAATTTTCAAATACTTTTCCACCAGCAATATGGGTTGTTTCATTGTTGCTCTCAATAAAGACATAAAATGATCAGATTTTTGAGGTATTATTTGTGTTTGTGTTTGTCGATATCCTTGAAGATCAGTCCACATTTTATGACAAATTAATGCAGAAAATTCATGAAATTCCAAAAGGGTCACATATTTTTATTGCCACTGTAATATATATATATATATATATATAGAGAGAGAGAGAGAGAGAGAGAGAGAGAGAGAGAGAGAGAGAGAGAGGGGGGCAGAGAGAAAAGAGAGAGTGATAAGGAGAGAATGAGGGTGAAACAGAATGAAAGAGAAAAGTAAAGTGAGAGTGAGAGAGCAAGCGAGAGAAATGGGAAGTTTGACAAACCTTAAAAAACGAGAGAGAATGAGAGAGAGTAACAAAGATTTTTGAGATGGAGAAATGTAGAAAGAGAGAAGGAAAAAGAGATCAAGACAGAGACAAAGGAAAGAGATGGAGGGAAAAAAATAGAAGGAATGCAAATTAGACGGAGAGAGATAATGAGAGACAGGTGCAGAGATAAAAAAGCAATAGAGAGAGAGAAAAAGAGAGAGATCCTGAAACACTATATCCTCGAATGTTTTCCTTTATGTCTCAGGCGAATGCCTCTAAGCAGAGAGTAAAGCTGTGGCTGATAGCTAATGATGCATATTCTCCTTTTAGTGTGATCAAGTGCTCTGCCACTGTTATTGAGAGCTGGGATGAAGGATAAAGAGTCTTTTGTACTTCTGTCTGAACACCGTTGATACTCGCTGATATCCCACAACTCTACACTGGTCTGGGATGGAGGAAAGACCCTGTATCTCTGCAATGGTCGTTTTTCTTTCTTTATTTTAAAAGCAGTGTGTTCCGTCTGTCCGTTTCTCATCCATTCATGTTGTAATATGGTGCTGCAGAATGAGTATGGTGGGATCTTTTTTTCTTTTCTTTCGTAGGGTGAACCAGGAGAGTGCAACTGCTTGTATAATCCATTACCTGGAGTACCTGTGAGTACTGTCTCAAGTGTGGAGATTTTACCATGATACTGTAAATCCAGCATGTGTGTGTGAGCTCCAGCCAAATTCACCCAAAAATCTCTTTTACACCATTACCGCAAACATAGAGGCTCAGCCGGCGGATCCCAAGTTTGTTTCCTGGGTTTAGCACTGAGGCTACAAGGCTAATACAAGTGTATGTTGCCCAAAAGATTTTGGTCCGCATTGATTTCCAGAACGTTTAGCTTTAGCCTTATAGCTCCAGTGCAAAACTGACGCTCACCAAACTTGTCTTAGCTGCTTGGCTATGTTTGGGAATTAAGGGAAATGATGTAAATGAGGTTTTTCATTGAACCTTTGCTGTTGGTGATGAGCTATGCATGGGTTGCTCTGAAATGGACTGTTTTTGTCTTGCAGGGTGTTCCTGGTGGTGGGAACAATTGGCAGGCAGGTCCTCAGGTCTGACTATTCAGCTCTGAGCTGATATAAAAGTAGTGACAAATTTGTTTCTATGCTCTATCAAACATCTTCGAAGCTGCTTTTTCAGGCTCTAAAACCACATTTGTTTATGTTTTAACGCAATATTCAATGGGAAAAATATATTTACACACATTTTCCTTTACCCCAAATGTAATGGTCATTGACTTACTGTACATATACAACGATCAGCCATGACGTTATGTCCAGTCAGAGGTAAAGTGAAATTGATTATCTAGTCATTTTATCACAATAACCCCTCTCAGGGGGGTGGGATGTATTGGGCAGCAACTGAACAGTCATTTCTTAATGCTAATGTGACAAATGGGCACACAAGCATCTGAGCCACTGTTTTTAGCTTTATTGTGATGGCTAGTTGAGTATCTCCTATCTTCAAAATGGCTTCTGGAGTGTTCTGTCCTTACTGCTAAAGTTGGGACAGAGTCATGGACACCTGAAGCTCACTAATTCATGTGGGAAATGTAGGCTAGCCTGTCTGGTCTGATCCCAAATAGGAGCTCCTGTTGTACACAATGTTAATGCGGACTAGGGTGGAGTTCTGTTCTGGCTGCATGAGGGCAACCTACTCTATACATGGTGTTAATGTTATAGCTGATCAGTGTAAAGCTCAACTTTGACCCTTTGTATCTGTCAGATCTTCTTCTTCTAGCTTTTGCTAGTTTTTTTCTAGATTTGATCCTGGGTTTTGGAAATTGTGGACATTAGATTTTTGGTCAAACTGTATTTATTTCTTTAAGGATAAAAGAGCTCAAGTCAGCAATCTGTGATGACTGATACATATATTAACATTTCTGGTCTTCCTTAAATGCAGCTACGCTTATTTCTTCTCCCATTTAGTGTATAAACACTGGACATTGATCTGGTACCCCACATACATAAAATAAAGTAGTTCAACAAAACTGTCTATACTCTCCAGATAAAAAGTTAATCATATTGAACATTTCTTCTGTAATACTGGTAACTCATCCTCTTTCCTGAACGACAGTTCCAGTCCTGTCAGGAAAAGAATACATGAGATCATTCCTGTTCATTTAAACCCACTCTCCAACAGACAAGATGGAGCACTGCTTCACTTTGACTAATAATTCTTGTGTTGGAACTTGGAAAGTGAATAGTTGAAATTTGCACCATGATGGTGGTTGAGCACTAAATAGACAGAAATCTTAGGAAACTGGAATAGTTCTGGGGAAGTTCTGGGGAAAGTTTGAAAACATGTACATTATTTATTTATTTATTTATTTATTTATTTATTTATTTATTTATTTATTTAAATTTAATATCTGTTTTATTTAAGTATGAATGTATTTTTTTATTTATTTAGTTGTTGATTTATTCATTTTATTTATTTATTTTTAAATTGTTTTGTATTTATTTATTACTATGCTATATATTTTGCTCAAGGAAAAATGTAATCAAGTAATATTTGGTGAGCTTATTCTTATGCATAAACAATAGATATAGATATGTAAACTTATTTTCAGCACTTTTCTCAGTTCAGGAATTTATATGTACTGTAGTTAGCCCTGTCTTAAAGGAAAACAATGAAATGCTGTTCATTATGTCTTGCAAAATCCACCTTAAATGTTTCACTATGATGTGCTGAATGTCCTTCAGGGGCCACCAGGACCTCCAGGCCCACCTGGGCCTCCCGGACCTCAGGGTTTCGTTGGTATTCCAGGCCCACATGTAAGTGCAGAGAGGGCTGGCTGGCTCACATGACTATGGACCTCCCCTTGCTCCTTTTGGGATGGGACCCTGTGTCTTTGTGAGCCTGTGCTCTGCTACTGTCTGTGTGTCTGTCTCAGTCAAACTGTGTGGCTGTTGTTCTGTCTGTGGGGCCTGCATGGGTAGCTGTGGGCTTTGGCTAAAGTAATATAATTTATAATATTTCTGCAATTAATGTACATTGATTAAACTATAATTATATCATACAAGTAGAAATATAAATATTATACTGTTTAATTAAACGCTGTAAATATGTCAAAAGCTTATAAAATAGTATATTGTATAATGTAATGTTATTTAATGCTGCTGATTTAATGTATTCATTCGTGTTAAACTGCGCTGCTTCATTAACGCTTGTATTGGGGCATGGGTATGTTTGATTGATCAATTTACTTTAATGCTAAAATATATAATTAAATGTTTAAATAAAATTAAAGTTTAAACTGCATTTTTAGTCATAAAAATTAGTGTAATGCTTGTAATTGTAGTTCAGAATATCATTCTGTTTTTTTTTAAAAACCATGCAGAGCTCACTGTGAAGTTATGTAACTGATAATTGCCTAATGAGGCAGTTCATTAAGATCTGTACTCATTCTGTGTTATGAATTTATTTATGGTAAGAAAATTACATAACCCAAAGTAGTCTTTGTGTTATGGTATGACTTTCTAAAGCTGCTCATATTGAACTTTGGGTTTGCGTTATTCCTTTGAGGCTTCACCGTGGGCACTGCCTGGTCTTTAACCTGGTCTTGTGTTGATTCCCCAAGCCTGTATGAGAAGAACTAAAACTAAAAGCAAGATTAAACACAAGCTAAACCTAAATCTAGACCTACGAGCTGGAACACAAACCAGGAGCGGGCCCAGGGCTTTGGCTACTTTTCCCCTTTACCCCGCTGGACAAGGAGGTGACCAGAGTGTGGCCGAAAGCTAAACCAATTCAACCTCAGTTCCTTCTTACAGGGTCTCCCTGGCAATGATGGCTTACCAGGGAAACCGGGTCTGCCCGGCCAAGCAGTGAGTAAACAGAAGGGGAGGTGGAGGAGGAGGAGCTAGTAGAAGTGGTCTAGCTTTGTAGAAAAACCCAAAGAGTCTGGTTGGTTGACATCTGGATGTGGAACTGGAGCAGGCTGGGCTTTATGGGAGCTGTTAGTGGAATAAATGCCATGGAGACACTGAGCTCATGCAGCACAATAGCAATATACCACCTGTTTTTTTTTTTGTTTTTTGTTTTTTTTAAAGGTTTCTAAAGGAACTGGTAAGCACTTGTAAGTGTCTTAACTCAGCACATTGTAAGCTGTCTTCATTGCACTGCCTGCTTTATGGATGCCAGCAATCTCATTGCCCTCTTAGTGTTAATTCTGTCTCCTAGGCTTTTTGGAATAGTAAACATTGCCATTGTGTTGAGTTACAGGAGGACGGCCATTAAAAGTGCCTGTTGTGCGGTACAATATGAGCCATTGGATCTCCTTTTGAGAGCAGCACTTTGGCAGGATTATTTTCTCCACTGGCCAGAGGCCCATGCTGGCCTCTCATCTTTAGGCCTCTTGTTGGCCATGGAAATTTGGCTGGGCTTCAGAATTCCAGCCCCTAAGTACTGCTCCACTTCTAACAATGCCAGAGTCCAACCACCAGTTGCTCTAGCAGCCAAACTACATTAATGTCAATGCAACATCCAGCTTCTTAAAAACTACTCCAGTTATTCAGCTACTACAGAGGAGCCTAAAGCAGGGTTCCCCAACTCTACTCTTACAGGGCTGGTCTCCAGAACATTTCAGTGAATTCCTGCATCTGGTTGAACCCACATATTAAATGCCAAGTTAAGTGAGTGTGTTTGATAAGAAACCTCCAAATTGTGCTGGGACATCAGTCCTCCAGGACCTAAATTGGGGAACCTTGGCCTAAAGTTACACTATATGTTTGAAAATTCATGGACACCCATTCAACATTTTTTTCTAAAATCAATTGTGTCAGCCTCTACTATTCTGGGGAGGTTTTAATGTAGTTGGAAAATTGCACTGAGGATTAGATTGCATTCAGCCGCTGAAGCATTAGTGAGATGTTGGACGATGAGCTCTGGAACACACTCTACTCCAACTCGTCTCAGAGGTATTTATTGGATGGCGCTCCATCTCTCCAGAGAATGCAGTACTCCACTAGCCAACACTTGGCATTGGAAGTGATGGCTGTGCAGCTGCTCCCATTCTATTGGCAATCTTTTCCCATGGAGAATATAAAAGCTGGTGTGCACAAATGAATCTTAAAATAGTAAATTTACTAAGTAGAAGGATCGTCTGGAGACTTTTGAGCACATATTGTGTTATTTAAATATTTGTGACTACTGATTCAGCCTTTAAACATTTAGAAGACAATGATTTACCAAATGTAGATTAGCATCATGTTCCTAGTTCTGCACTGACCTATAATTATGGGACGCAGCTGATTATACCATTACTAAGCACAAATTAGACAGAACAAGCCGACTGCTGGATAGATATCATAGGAAGCCGAGTGTAATTTGCAAGTTCTCTCCTTGAGAAAGCTTCCATTGTGAAACCACTGCTCTTTACTGTGGCATCAGAGGTACTGTATGTGCTTCCGACCACCCAGTAGTGACAGGAGAAATATGACAATACACACCATCTTCTGCAAGTGCTTTGCCCATACATATGTGAATATATATTTTTGCAGAAATATTGTTTTTCTTCTAAATTAACATGTTTGTAAGCAAAAAATGTGTTGAATCTTTTGAATATAGTGCCATTGGAAAAGTTAGTAGGCAGCTGAGTTATATGACCTCCTGAACTGCTGGGTGTTATGAAGCATTGAAACTTGTTTTCCCAACTGTAATGGTAAAAGCAGAACCGCTAAGCCGTGCAACAAATAATAGCAGTTTTCTGAAGAATAAGTAGAGCTTCCTCATTATCTCTAATAAAAACCGGAGGCATTGTTTTTGTTGTTAATTAAGCATGCGCTACAGTATTAAATAAGCTTATTTTTCATATTGAAATAGTTAGTCTCTATATATAATTTTAAAACAAACAATTGAATCAGAGCTTAAAATAAAATGTTTATGTAAATGCATTGATTTTTGGATCATAGCAGATTTTGAACAGTACATGTACTCATGCAATGTCACCATCGCTCACCCTTCTCTCCTGACTCCATCTTGTAGATCACCATACCCGTCCCAATGGATGAAAGTCGCCGCGATGTAAAGGTCAGCAAAAACAAGACCAATTTTAGCCTGTGTAAACATGTGACTGTGCCTGGGTACATCCTCTCGGGGTAGCTCTTCAGTCGGTCACTATCATAGGCTGGATGTGTCGACCATGGGCATTAGTTTGGGGAACTATGTCATTTATGTCAGGAGGATGATTGACGTAGTGAAGAAAAAGTGGTGGGGATGGTATGCATCATGACATAAAATACAAAACAGTTGTACAAAGCACCCCCAGTGTAAATGGTACGTATGGTGCCGACCTACTGGGGGTCTGTCTTCTTTTCATTGCACAATGAGACTCAAAAAGCTCAAAGAACTTCACTCATTTATTTATAACACAGAGTATAAAGTGCAGAAGTAAAAATTTACAGATTTGTGAACAGTTCAACACATTTTTAATGTGAACAAATTTTTTTTTTAATTTACCATTTGCCAGCAATCTCTCTGGAAAAGTAGGCTGCCTGCTGTGCTGTTTGAAGGAATGCTTATGTCTCAAAGTTACTGTATGGGTGCATTTTGTTTTGTACCTGTTCATGCTTGTTAAACAGTGTTATTAATGAAGTATGTCCATATGTCTGATGCTGCACCTCATTGTGTAGGTTTCCTCCAAACACATGTGCTTGTTTTGTCCTCGTAGTTTCATAAGTACTAAACTTACATTGTCAAATAACTACCAGTATAGACTGTACAACTAAAAGTACAACGAAAAAAATAACACTTAAAAAAGAAATGTGTATATACAGGGGGTCTTTGTGTTATACGTCAAGTTCAGGTTCCTCTGAGTGTGACGTAGCTCAAATTTTGATGTAAGTCGGAACTCATGTATGTAATGATGCTACAGAGGCTTTATTGAACAGGACTGTGCTTTTACAATACAATATTACAGTAAAGCATTGAGGAAATGTTGCTCCAGATAGAAATGCTCTTTTTAATGCTTCAACATTCACCACAGCAGTAAACACATTGGAGAAGTGACTTGTGGCAAAACCACACTGACGGTGCCTTAGCACAGTGCACTATTAACCCCCCATCTCACCCACCAATCCACATGATCTCTTATTCAACACTAACGGTTAATAAAACATAAACATCAGCAAAAACAGTGCAAACCCTTTCTTTCTCCCCAACTCTGCAAACACACAAAGCATTTAGTAGGTGTTCAACTGCATTCTTCTACCATATATGACAGAAAATATGCACATAAAAGTATTATTTTTAAAGCCAGTAACCACAAATTTTCATGAGTATGTCGTAAGTCAAGGACCCCCTGTGTGTGTGTGTGTGTGTAGTATGTATATATATATATACTATAATATACTATACACAATATACACTTAATATATAATATTAATATGCTGAATACACAGAATTTGTATTATGTTATATTTTATATTTTCACTTATATTGTATTATTATTATACATGTACATTTCTGTACATTTACATTAAGAACATCCCAGGTATGTTTTCAGTGGTGTTAAAGCTGGGAGTGGAAACCTGCAGAGTTTGGTGGTTTTCCTCTTCTGACACATCAATCAAACATGGCTCAAATCTGTCAATGTGTTTTAAATAGGAGAATCTCTGAACTGTGCAGAAATCTTGGACTGGCATCCAATAAAAACATTTAAAAAGAAAGAAAGAAAACAAAGAAAACAGAAAGAAAAAAAAATGTGCACAGTTTTCCATTTACCCCAGATGCGGTTGATCAACCATGACGTTAAGTCTGAATTTTTTTTCAGTGTAGCACTGGATTTGCAAGGCTAATGCTGCAACCAAACCCAACTCAATTATCGCCTGAATCATTTCTGATGAAATGCATCCATAAACTCCTAGCGCAACAGTGTGATTTAGGAAAGTAGACATATTGTGAGCAGTAAAAATGGATTGAAGTTCTCTACTACGGACACCAGGGCTGCCGAGGACTGATCGTCCATCAGATTCCTTTGTACGTGCCACAAACTGGTCCTGGATCCACGTTGAGATGAATATGGACATTGTTATTTGAAAATGTGGCTGCAGCATTTGCAGAAGTTATTCATTTTTACAGCAAATCTGGATACAGTTTAATGAGGCTGAGTGAAGTTTTGAAGATGTATTTATAGAAACTATTTGGGTGACCTACAGTGATCCCTAGTGCCAGTGATGTAAGCCTTGCGTCTCTGAAACTGAGGATGGAAAATTCAGATGCCAAACACGTCTTGGTTGATCAGCTACATTTGGGGTGGAATCTGATGAATTCCATTTTTTGAAGCACCCAGTTACAAGACTACAGTTTTAAGTCTACAGGCTTAAATGGAGTGTGTGTCAATATATGTGTGTGACATGCTTGTGCTCTGCTGTAGGTGGTGTGTGGCGACTGCTCCCAAGGCCTGCCAGGTGTTCCTGGTGTGGCCGAGTCCTCTAAGATTGAGAAGGCAGAGCAGGGCAAGCCTGGTGTCATTCCTATAGATGGCTGCGAGCGGGTGAGGGGGCTTTTAGTGCTGGGTTGTTGTTTTTTTTATTGTTCTTATTATTCGGAGGGTTTATTTTGGGGATCAGTTGGCTCGGCTATTTAAACTTTCTTTTTGATATCGTACTTGAAAGCTGCAGTATCCTGCATTATCTAGACCTAGATGATGCAAGCACTGATCTGAAGCGCATTATTCTGCAGCCGGCCGCCCAATAAACATTCAACTTTAGCTTCCGGTCACACTTCTCTTTTGAAATACCGTTGTGCAGGTTGCGTTCATTTGCGGCGGCATATGAATGAGCTTGTAATTCCATCTCTGCTTATTTTCACAGTGTCTCGAGAGGCTGCAGAGAGAGGAAGCACCTAGAGGGCCTGTGAGTGTACGCAAAGCTGTCCGGAAGCTATCTTTAACCACAGTGTTCTTTCATCCTGCGAAGCAGCCATTGCCTCAGAATGTCCTTAAGTCACCTCCAGCATCTTTGTAATGTAGTGCCCTGTGTCTGTTTCTCTCCTAGGTTGGCAACAACAATGCTTGCACAGGTGTGCCAGGGACGCCTGGTATCCCAGGGCAACCAGGCATCAAAGGAGATCCGGTGAGAGAGAGAGGGCCTGGCAAGACTTGCCAGTTTTGCTCTGTCATGACAGAGGCTTCTTCATGAAATTTGACGTGTTTTCTTAATGCGTTATCTTTACACTTAAATGCATTACGTTGTGTATGAGCAGCATATTCCCCTTTATAATATTGTGACGTTTTTCCGGTGATGGAAACCCGTCAATGTAAGAAAGGAGGCTGACATAAGGGTTTTGTGCTCGAATACGGACAGAGCCGCTTCTGTTTATTTTTACCAGCTCTTAAAAAAGCTCCGGGAACCAGTGCGCCCTCAGGAGAGTTCACACACAGAGCACATTTCCACTCAATAACCACATAAAACTCCTTTTAACAGAACCAAACACACACACAAACACAGCTCCTCTCGCTGTACGCAAATTAGGGATATGGCTGACCAATCCCAGCTCTGCTACAGTAGCTATGTTATCTACATGCTATTTTAGTATCGGACTGGGAAAAATGGCTAAATAATGCGATAAATGATGTCTCAGGATGCTTTCTAAACATTTTATAGGCTTCGTTGGTACTTACAACCCCGTTTTTTTTGGAACCAGTCAGCAGGCTGAAGTGCCCTTGAGCAAGGCACCTAACCTCTGCTGCTAGATGTGTGTTCTCAATGCCTTGGATGGGTAAATGCAAAGACGAATATACGTATATATATAATGCAGTATAATACGTATATATAATGCTAATCTACTGCATGTGTCTCTATATGTTAAAGTGGATTAGGATTTCTAGCATTGATTAAAAACATTGTATTTTTTAAATGTGGCAATACTGCATATGTCCCTCCCAACATAATTTGGATCACAGGGAATCTGGAGCCAATCCCATCTAACTATGGACACAAAACATGGTTCACCCCGGACTGGAGGCCACCACAGAGACACACAACAATTCATGCCTATGGGTCATTTACAGTAGTCAGTCAACCTAAACCACAAGCCTTTGGACAGTGGAAAGAAACCAAAGCACCCGGAGGAAAACCACACAAACACACAGAGAACTTACAGAGTCCACACAGAAAGGCACCCGTTTCCGACCCAGGGATCAAACCCAGGACCTTCTTGCTGTGAGGCGACATCGCTAACCACTGCACCTTTCCAACCAGTCACTGTATCAAAAACCTTTTTTGCTGCACTGCCCAGCTCTGATGCAGTGTACTTTCTGCATACACTTGCAATACAGTTGTATACTGTCACGTTAAATGTTTTGTCATTGGAAATAACCATAGACCATCTACAGGGAACACCTTCTTCTGTTCCTGCAAATGTTAGCACACCCTCCATTTGCAATGTATTTTAGCATATATAGTGTTGTTGTGTGAAGTATAATATTATATTTTCTTTTCTTCCTTGTAGGGTGATCGGGGTGAAAGAGGTACTGCTGGTCTTCCCGGAAGTCCTGTAAGTCAGCTCACTGCTGTTTTATTTTGGTTCCTTTTCCCACCTTTTTTCAAGCTTCTCTTAAAGAAAGATTATTTATTATGTTTTTCTCTTCACCATGGTTTCCACTGACCAGATGTCTCTGGTGCAAACATGGGCCATTACGGAGTGAAAGTGCTCGTGTTTTAGAAGCAGAGCAGAAGCAGGAGTGCTCTCCAGCTCTTGATTTGTCCATTAACATTTAGTCCCGGAGCGTTTCACTTGTTTACAGGGGCTATTTTGTTTCAGGTTCAGTGTTTTCAATTAGGAAAGATCAAAAATAGAAAACGCCCCTTTGCTTTGAACAGCGAGGTCACAGCGCCCTCTAGTGCACGGCCTTACAATTTCAACTCACTAAAGTGCATTTAATTAATTTGATTTGCATGTAAGATAATGACTAATTAATAGATAGATAGATAGATAGATAGATAGATAGATAGATAGATAGATAGATAGATAGATAGATAGATAGATAGATAGATGTGTGTGTGTGTTTTTGTATTTTGTCTTTTATTATAATTTTGATTAAGATTTTTTGTTTCATTTTGTTTTACTAAGTAAACATTTACTCTACAACCTTATCTCTTCCTTTAGGGTAATATTGGTTTCCCTGGTCCACAAGGGCCACCTGGTCTCCCTGTAAGTGTTCTACACTCTTCACAAATGCATTGATACACAGCACCTTGTATACAAGCCCCCAGAAAACATTCTGTCTATTCTGCCGCCTGCCCAGCCTTCAATCCTGATCAGAAATTTCATATCTCACATTCCCAGTAATCAAAGTAACGTCAGAAAGACAAAGGGAACCTTTTCCGATGTCCATGCTTTTTCTATTACCTCTCTCTGCTGAAAAGGTGTAACTCTGAGCAGTGTGAGTGCACTGCTGACAGGCTATTTCCCTCTACACTGAACGCCTTGTTTTAGCAGTGATTTGGGCTCTGTGATGAGTTCAGCATGGATTCTATTTTCCATGTGGCCCAGCTTTATGCCTGGTGTGCACTATTGGCATCCTCTAATTTCTGCCTGCTATCCCTCCAAATCTTTTAAAACTGCTGCCCTCACGATTCTAGATCTTCCTCCTCATTGTTTGTGCTTTTCCTATTAACAGAGTGAAGCAGAACTGTACGACTGTGCAGCGGATTCTTGTTTTCGGAATTGAACATTTCTATTGCATTGATCTGCAAATTGAGTAAATGTAATATTAGGCAGTGTGTGTAGTCAGCAAGCTTTTAGGACAACAAAAGAGCTGCCAAAAACACAGAGCTGTTGGGGGTAATTAGTTTTGCCTCGTCTAATGAAAGGCGTAGTTACCAGTTTTAATGTTCTACACCCTGGTTTTGTGAACAATGCGGCAGAAGAACCCTTTTATGCATGGGAGGAACCTTATTAAAGGTTCAGAGGATCTTCACACAATGGAACTTCACTGTTTTAATGTGAAGGCTCCTTTCATTTGAAAAATACTCGCACATCTGTAGGAATTGTAATGGTTCTTTTATGGCATTGTCCATAGAATAGCTTTAGTTGCTTCATATCTACGTAGGTGTTTACTTTGAAAACCCAAATACTAATGATGCCTTTTCAAGCAAAGAAAACAACTATGAGGACGGAACTGGGCTGAGAACCGTGCAGCACGTTATTAAGACATGAATAATGAATGTTTGAGAGTGAAGGCCACTTAAATGCTGGGTGAAGTACAATCATAAAAAATTGACAGTAGAACTAAAGGCTTGTTTAATAGTGAAAGGAAGAGCATTTCCACACATACAATGACAACCAACAGGACTGTCTGGCCACAAGAGAACCAATTATTGAGGCTAATTTAAAAGGCTTAAGAGCACCAAGATTGAGCAATAAAATATTATGGTTTAGATTTAATTCCAGAGAGTTTGACGCATCAGTGTAAGATGGGAGCCGATGCACTTGTCATGGCTGCATTATGATCTGTGGTTGTTTCAGTTTCTAAGGTCTATGTTCAGCAACATTACATATGTGACGATAACAAGAAGTCAGTTGAGTTCCTGTATATACAGATTAACCAGACCGTCAGTGTTGTTGTTTTTTATTATTACTTATGGCATAAGCTTATTATTAGCCACACATTGTGAAAGAGTGGCTCAGGCAGCCTTAAGCAACTGTCCTGACCCTAACCCCATTGACAGACTTTAATAGACTGAATAGACAGTGTGGTTTGACTCTCTCACCAAAATCTCTGCCAAAAAGTAATGCACATGGAGGGAAATTGAAGATTAGAATTAATATATCATCCAAACCACTTTTCCATTTCGATTCACAGGGAAGTTGAAGCCAATCCCAAGTGACTACAGGCCAAGGCAGTGTACAGGAGGCCAACGCATTGACCAATAAGCATTCACACCTCACACAGAACTATAGGCACTGTAGAGTAGCCAATCAACATAAACCTTGGGACAGTGAAACCCACACAAACACAAGGAGAACTCGTACACGCCACAGAGAAAGGTACCTGTGGCTGACCCAGGGATTGAACCTAAGACCTACTTACTGTGAGGAAACCGCGCTAACCACTGCCTCACCATGGCCGCACCTTGTTGGGCTGTCTAGTTAAATATTACTGTGTGATTTTTGTCCAGTGTATATTTTCAATCTCTTCAAATGACGTAACATATATGTTTGTCTAAAGCGTATTAAAATTTCCCAGCCATACATGTATATTAAAGCATTTCATATATTTATTTATTTAATTTTAAATTAATTTTATTAGGCGACATAGGTCAAATGCTGCTTTTTTGCAGTCCAGACGGCAGCCTGCTTCGATTTTCATGTTGATTTCTCTGCAGAAGTGATTGCAGAGCATGTGCTAAGCGGTGTTAGTGACACATTCATGCATGGCAACTCCTAATGGATAATCTTATCTGCGATTCAGTGCAGGTGCACGTATCTTTCATTGTGCATCTCCAATAGCCGATGGGTGCATTTTGCCCCGTGATAATAAAGGTAATATCTCTGCATCATTTGTTTGTTTACTTGGAATACAGATGACAAGAGAGGAGAGATCAATAATTCATTCACCCCATTACCAGGACTCGCTTAGGAAGTAAATAATGAGATGGTGTCAGGATCCAGCGTAGCACATTAGCACCAAACTCGCAGAAATGAGATCTGAACTGCAAGGCAGTCAGCAGGCACCATTATAATCCCTTCAAATCATGATGCAGAACATAGGCTCTGAGAGAGCTGTAAACAGCCACTTTAAAACTGTGCTTGATGGTCACATTACAGCGGTGGTGCATCCTACAGTGTCCACACATACAGGATATTCATTAGGTCGTCATACTTTCTCTAAATCATTTTGTTGCCATTTATATGTAGGGTCAGCAAGGTGAGAGGGGATCACATGGCCTTCCTGGACTAAAAGGGGAACAGGTAAGTCTGTTTTGTTGGCTTTGGTGCATTTAGAGTGTGGTCATGTGTATATAATTCTTTTTAATTGTAAAAATTGTTTTTACATTTTTTTATATTTTATTACAATTTTAAATATAATTTCTCCATATAACTGTAATACCTTCCTAGTAACTTTGTTCTCTTCTTAAAGTAGTTTTTTTCACTCCATTGTCATTTATATTGAACAGGGACAACCTGGATCACCAGGATTCCCAGGAACAATGGGGCCACCTGGACTTCCTGTATGTAGTGTCAACTTCCTGTCTGTTCTTACACAATAAAAGCAGCACTGTGAAACACCTTAAGGCTTAAGAGTAAAAAAAAGGCTTAAAAAGTATGGTTTAGACTTAATTCCTGAGTGTTTGGTGCATCTGTGTAAGATGGGAGGTGATGCACATATCATGGTTATGTTATGATCTGTGTTTTTTTTTTTTCAGTTCTTCTGGACTATGTTTAGCCTTGAAGCATGTACAGTCTTTTACAAAAGTGTGAACACCCTGGTCAAATGTATTTGTTTATTAATGTTAATTAATGTTATAAGCCACATATGTAAATTTATAAACAGACACATTCCCTTTTTAGCTTTTTGGTGTAATATCTCTTTATAATTATTGAAGAAAAAATAAATTAAACTGATGCTGATATCAATGCAGAAGACAATGAAGAATGCAGAAGAAGTGTTCATTTCCAGAACTGTTTGACTAAGCCGTTCTTGTTTGCTCTATTTTAGGGGCTGAAAGGAGAGAGGGGCAGCCCAGGAGGTGTGGGACAAAAAGGCGAATCAGTAAGAAATATTTTCTTTGTGCTGAATCTTTAGAGTCAATTGATAATGTACGCAAGAAAATTTCATAGCAAACATGCGCCTGAGCTGTGGTTTGTCTGTGCAGGGTCCACCAGGATCTGCAGGGTACCAGGGACCACAAGGCCCACCTGTAAGAAAATTTACTGCTTGCAATCACCATCATTTAATTCCCATTAGTACTTGTCTGTCAGTTTTATGCTGTATTTGGTGCATCCAGATTCCAGCGATACTACAAGTTCATGTTCTCTCTTCAGTATGTTTTCAATAAAGCCACATGTAAAGATGCTTGTGTGCTTATAGGGTCCCAAAGGGGAAGCAGGTGTAGCAGGACCCATGGGAGCAAAGGGAGATCAGGTATGAAAATACACTTCTTAGCAAGTGACATATCATAAAGACTCTTCTTGGTACAACTTACCTAAAGAATATCAAAGTCTCGCTTTACCACTTTATTTATAGTTCCAGCAAAATAAAAAAAATGTCCCAGTCTGAAAAGTGTTGTAGGTACAAAGCACAATGAGAATAGTGGGTGTTTTGATGTAGGGATTCCCAGGACCACCAGGATTCCCAGGACAACAGGTAGAACACTTATTTACAATTTACAATTAGCATGCTTTTATAATTAATGTATCTGTGTATCTTCAGTAGTCTAATAATCTGATTACATTTTCAGGGACAACCAGGATTCCCAGGAAAAGCTGGACCTACAGGACCACCAGGGCCAAAGGCGGAGTCGGCAAGTGCTATTATCAGTGTGTCTTATCTAAATAAATGATAATTGGTCTTTGATGAACTTCATTTTGATTGAAGTTATCAATTGATACGACTGAAGTCTCATAACTGATTTGATTTGAGAGATTTATTCAAATTGATAATTGGTTAATTGTCCAATTGGTAATTAACTACATTAAAAATGGACTGAATTCTCATCATTGATATTTGAGTGTGTTCTTAATGCTAAATTTTAGATTTTTTTCCCATTTTTTTTTCCATTTCCTCTCTTCACTTGTATCTAACTGCATTATCTTTAACAGACTGAAATCTCCAGTTGAGATTTTGAGTTTTTGAGTTTTCTTTTCTCTCCTGCAGGGTAGCCCTGGAACCCAGGGCCCACAGGGACCCACAGGCCCTCCTGGATCTGCAGGACGCCCAGGCATGCAGGTGAGGAGTAAGATCCAGAAAGAGCCAGCATAAGCTATAAAAATACTGTATACAGCATCTATAATGTTAATACAGCGTGTGTTCCTGTGTGGGAGGGAAGGCCAGCTTAACCCTGCCACAGAATCCAAGAAAAGCATTTAGTGAAGATGTGCACTGCACAGTGTCTCTACCCACAGCAACTCCATAGCCTTCAGTGTTTTGCTTGTATATACAGTACAGGTTTATTTATGTGTGTGTATTTGTCTTTCCCTTTTGCTCTCTGTAGGGAGCTCCTGGGATAGAAGGACATGATGGGAAGGATGGAAAACCAGGACAAAGGGTCAGAATGCAATATCTGATTCATTTGCATTGATTAAATTAACAGTACATATCATCACATACACAAGAACATGGTAGAGAGTCACTTAGCCAAAAAAATCTAGCTGCAGGTGATAGTATAGCTGATATGTACTGACTAATGGCTCGATCAGGCACACTCATAGGCTGAGATGAACGAGTGACATACAATACTGTGCAAAAGTCTTTGGCACCTGCACAAATGGTTAAAAGATTTGTAAAAGTCATTGATACGTTGTGAGCCGGTTAGAAGAACACGGGGTTGGTTCTAGATCTCTCCAGCATCAACTGATTTAATGTAAGGAAGCACTGATTGGGCCAAAGCAGGTATTTGATGGCAACTAAATAATAACATTTTGACACAAAGTCAGTGTTTTATAAAATTATACTTATATTGATGTTTTGTTGGAGGAAAAAAAAGCTTTCAAACATAATTTTCCTAGGTGTCTAAGACTCCTATAGGGAGTCTATCAGAAATGTCCAGAGGCATCTCAAACATAGTAATCATTTCTTCAGATTTGGTTTCATTTTCTTATTGCTTATACCTCATTGTTACTTCCTGTCATATATTTGTTTTTTGTTACTTTTAAAATGTTCGTTATTTTTTGCTTAATATCGCTAAAGCACTTTGAGCGAAATTCCATGTGTGAAGGGGTGCCAGATTATTTATTTATTTGTTATTTTTTATTGATTTATTTATTTTTTAATTTTATTTAAAAAAAATTTAATTTAATTTTTTTTTTTTTGGTATTTATTTATTGTCTTTCTCTCGTAGGGTGAGCCTGGTCCAGCCGGACCTATTGGACCCAGAGGAATACCGGTATGAATACAGACCTTCAGTCTGTCTGTATTTCTATCTTTATGTTTTTTTTAAAGAAGGGCTGACCAGCTGAGGCAGTCTGTAAACGAATGAAAAACATCAGGATCTTAATACTGCAGTTCATCCTGTTCAAACATACAGTTTAAAATTTTACAGATGGCTTTCCTGCCTGTTTTCCTCTAAATGTACCAGAGCTGATGACATTCTTTCTCATGGCAGGGATTCAAAGGCCTAAAAGGTCATACTGGCTTCCCAGGACAAAAGGTAGGGACGTTTTTTTGTCCCATTTCATCACATTTTTCATGTAGATAGAGTAAGCACATTAAAGGCTGTTCTGCTTTCTGTCGTTTGCTCTCTTTGCCACTCTCTTATGCTCTTCAGGGCGAAATTGGACCTCAGGGACCACCTGGGGCAGCAGGAAGACCAGGGCTTGAGGTGAGATCTACCACACTCCAGAGGTGGAATAGGGTTCAAAAAACATGTTAACAATCCAGATCATTCCAGAAATAACAGAGTGTCTTTTATGACTATGGATTGGTCATTAGTCACAATTCCACATAGTTCCCCCAAATGTAAAAAAAAAAAAAAAGCTTTTTAGGGTTTGAATGACACTGACACCGGGGAGGAATTCTTCAGAGAAGGCCTAATCATCATTTTTGTTCAATAAAAAAGTCTGTAATTTTTAGATTCATTTTACTTTAAAATACCAGATTTATTTGATTGTAAAGTTTTAGTTTAATAAAAAAATTAAAATCTCTATTAAATAAAATGTATAAAAGGATAAAGATACAGACAAACAAGCTCTTCGTTTGGAGGACAACTCGGATTAATATGTAGCAAATAGGGAATAAGCATTGGAATCAACCAATCACGTTTGAATTTAGTGGTGAGAATTCTGTCTTTATTTTCACCAGGTATCAGTAAACTATCATTATATGAAAGCAGAACAGGTGCTCCATGCTTTTCACCTGAGTTTTGACATTTACAGCTATAGCTCTAATTGCCATGGTCGGCCATTGCTGAAACGGGCTGAAATGTATTGCATATTTATAGAAACTAGTTCTAACTGAGATGTGAACTAGAGCAATTGTGGCTTAGTGGTTAAGACATTGCCCATGTGATTAAATGGTTCCAGGTTCAAGTCCTGGCCCAGGCATCACTGAGGCAAGGTTCTGTTTCACAGGTTCTCAAAGTTCTCAAAGGCATTTCTCAAAGCTTTTGATTCACAAAAGCTGTTTTTATTTGATTTGTTGACCTTGGTCCTTGGTCTGTGATTTCAGGGTGACCCTGGACCACCAGGGCCACAAGGACCACCAGGAGCACCAGGCCATCTGGTAAGCCTTAGGAATGCCTACTCTGCCTTCCTCTTTTATAATCCACTGTGCACAGATCACTGATATGTGTGGTATCAATTGTTTGCAATCCACTCTATAGGGTGCTGCAGGTGCCCCCGGTTCGCCAGGTCAACCTGGACCTGCTGGCATGGTGAGTGAGCAAGACAAACAAAGCTGTTGATTGTGCTATTAAAATCCCTCTGCTGGTCTTCAGCCTGGTCAACCTGATTCTGTTGCCTGTACATCTGCAGGGCATTAAAGGTGACAAGGGAGAAGCAGGAGCGAGGGGGCTGGCAGGAATGCCTGGCTCTCCAGGACCCCCTGGACATCCAGGACAGATGGTCTGTACTTGCAATTTATTATAGATTTGGGACCCAAAAACCTAGATTTCTGTGTTTTAGTCTTTGGAATATGATGTTTTTTTTGTACTCAGGGAGAGCCAGGAAGTGATGGTGCAGCGGGTAAAGATGTAAGTTATGATTGTTAATGATCTGACCCATTGTGTCGCCATGTTTATCTATCAGGTTTTCAGAAACACAAACATTTCAACATTTTTTCTTTTCTCAGGGAGTCCCTGGCCTGCCAGGAGAGACCGGGTCACAAGGTCTGAAGGTGCGTGTGTTTTGTTGTTTTGACATATTGTTAATTAAACAAAAAACATATAAAAAGGTTTTGTGAAAAATGTAAGGAAAAATTTTAAATGACTGTTAATTATGTAAAAAACATCAATAAAAAGGGAAAAGTTCGTATAAAACATCCATTTATAGTATATCTCATAGTAATGTAAAAAAGTGCTTAGAGGATGGATATTCTACTGATTACTCCTGCGTAGCTTGAACGCCAAAGTTTGCAAACAGTCAACAACAACTCACACCTCACTCCAGTTCTCCTCCCACCTCCCAGCTGTGTGACAACAAGATTATACAGTCAAACCCTGTTCGCCCCTATTGGCCTGGGCCCTGCATTTGATGAGAGGTGGGGTGGTGAGCTATCGAAACAGATTAGTGATGTTTCTTTGAAACCCGTTTATTTGAGTTTTAAAATTAAATGAAAGCTTTTAAATGTAAAAAAATAATAATTAAGGTCACAGAAAAATATTTATGATATAAAATTTATTCCTAACTGGCTAATGTAATCGAGCAGTAAAAACGTCAGTAATATCCTGCTGCGTCTTTATCAAGTTATTGCCGTGATAGATGCAAATTTAATTTTTTTTCTCACCAGTCAGAGAATACAACTTTCGTTTACCAGACATTTTGGGTCTAACTCACAAACGTGAACACAAAAGAATTGAAGCTACCATTAATACTGTAATAAACATCAGACCTAAATTAAAATTGGTCAGACTGGTCAGACTGGTCAGACTAGCGGAGGTGTACTGTGGACAGGCAGATCAATCAACCAACTGTCAGTCATTCAACAGAGTTTCCTGTGTTCATTGATGGTCCAGACACCAAGCAGACTGAGGATGCATTAGTGATTGGTCCATTGTACATTAGTGTCACCCACCAACAGCAGCTGACCTATAGAATTAGCAAGACTGACCAGGTTCTAGGCTAAAGCACTAAAACGGCGTGCTATGGAGGGAGAAATGCATACACCTGAGACTTTGCAAATTGGGGCGAGGACGAGAGGCGAGGTTGCCGGCTTAACAAGGTGAATAACATGGAAGAAAATCTGTTCTGCAGCATTTTATGGCGAGAGGCAAGTTTGGCGAGATATGGCTGTATTTTCCATTTTTCTTCCTTCAGATTTTGCCAAAAATATTGTGAGATATATTAACTTGTAAACCCAATATTGAGAACTGAAACACACCATGGGCATATAAAAACATAATGATGTGAATATATACATATAAATGCTCTTTTTAATACATGCATGTCAAATTTAACAGCTGCCAATAACAGTAGTTAGGATCTCAAGTGTTACAGTTGTCTGAGCATTTACTCCATCTTCCCAAGATACTGAGCTGAAACCCTGGCAATGCCACAGCCATCTGCTCTGCTGCCAAGAGTCCAAAAGTTCATGTGTTCATTTTCATTTTTTGGATTGGTAGTCTTGTGTGATCTAGGAAGTCCTGCCTACCCTGAGTTATTTTAAATGTCTAATCTTTCCATTAAACACTAATAGACTTATTGCAGATAAATCTATTGTGGATGCTTGAAAATGTAAGAACAGCAGTACTTTCTGCCATCAGACCTTTCAAAAACAACTATTGCATCATGTTATGGTATGCAAACATTTGAACGCTCTCAGAAAAATTGTTTTGCTGATTTTCCAGGAGAAAATAAATGCACATCCTCTACAGTGAATACATTTAAATATAAAATATATAATAAAAGTATTTGAATACGAGAAAAAGCAAGATGTATATATACAATTTGCCACAGCTTTTGCCCAGGCCACATTTAGTTCAATATGTTAAAGTCTAATTATTATATTAAAATGTGCAGAAATGTTTTCTATGTAGAGGATATGTATTTATTTTGCCAGGGGTGCCCAAACTTCATCCGCCAGCCACTTTCAATGGTAAGGTTATATGGCAGGGCAGTGTCACGCACGGTAGAGCACCCCGTCACTCTGTCCATGTTCACTGCCATTTAACAGCAACTTTACATTCAACCATACATGCACATAGAGACTCTCTCTAACGGGAAAGTGCTGTGTGGGTGAGAAGTGGATGAGCATCTTCTTCCCCACAACACACAGCAGGAGGTTGTCATCAAGCAAGCAGTCAACTAACTTACCCTTGCTAATGCTCTTTATGCTGTTGCTTTGGAGTGTGTTAATGCTCATCAGCCTTGCCATGGAGATTAGAGACTTGTCATGGAGATTACAGTGTTAGAAGTGCCATGTCATAAAGAGCCCATCCCACTAGTACATTCAGAGAGAACTTCATCTGAATACTGGATTTAATGCCTCTGAAGTGCCAAATGTAGTATGTTTTTAATGTGTTGCTTCTGTTTTAAGTGTTAAATAAAAATAGTAAATATGAAATATATACAGTGGTGTGAAAAAGTGTTTTTTTTTTGTCACACTTCAGAGCAAGAGAATTTAAATATGAGTCAAATACAACACAAGTAAACACAAAATTTGTTTTTTAAGTGAAGAATTTTATTATTAAGAGAGAAAAAAATCCAAACCTACATGGCCCTGTTTGACAAAGTAAAAGTTTAAGCCCCTTAAACCTAATAACTGGTCGGGCCCTTAACAGCAACAACTGCAATCAAGCAATTGCAATAACTTGCAATGAGTTTTTTACAGTGATGTGGAGGAATTTTGGCCACTTGTCTTTACATCTTTATGCCTTTTTAAGGTCATGCCACAGCATCTCAATAGAATCCAGGTTATGACTTTGACTAGGCCACTCCAAAGTCTTCATTTAGTTTTACTTCAGCCAATCAGAGGTGGACTTGCTGGTGTGTTTGGATCATTGTCCTGCTGCAGAACCAAAGTTCACTTCAGCTTGAGGTCACAAATAGAAGGACAGATTTTCTCCTTCAGGTGTTAGACAGCTAATTTCAGTAAAACAGCCCCAGACCATCACACTACCACCATCATATTTTACTGTTGTTAAGATGTTCTTTTCTGAAATGCAGTGTCACTTCTATGTCAGATGTAATGGGACAAACACATTCTAAAATGTTCAGCTTTTGTCTTGTCAGGTCACAGAGTATTTTCTATAAAGTCTTGGGGATCATCAAGATGTTTTATGGCCAAATTGAAATGAGCCTTAATTCCCTTTGTCACACAGGGCCCTTTGGGTTTATTTTCTCCCTTAATAATAAAATGTTTACTTGTGTTGTCTTTGACTAATATTTATCTTTCTTTGATGATCTTAAATATTTAAGTGTGACAAATATGGAAAAAATAAGAAATCAGGAAGGGGACAAACACTTTTTCACTCCACTGTATTACATGCTGTGAATTAGGGGCATTGTCATCAGAATATGATTATTACCAAAGCCCTAATTTTTTGGTCAAATTAAAATTATCAGCCTTTTTTTCTCAATAAAATAGAAGTTAACAGCACCTCTGTTTTGAACAAACTTAAATATGGCAAATTTGTTCACAATTTAATATAAAATAAACACTTATTTACTAAATGTAATATGTACATGAAACAACCTAGCCTTCATCCTGTGTCATTGACAGTGTAGGTAAAAGCTAAGGCACAATCTGAAAGATTATGAAAGATTTCCAACAGAAACTGCTTATAGAATGATCAGATATGCAAAGCGAAACCCCCACATCAGTGCAAGGATTACCGTTATTCAGGTGGCACAGTAATAGTGATGCACTGTGTAGTGTTGTTGCACAAACATCATCTGCATGGAAGGGTCTTCAGAAGGTTCTCTTAAGGGACTTATAAACCTCTGCCAATCTGAGTTTTGTATTTGGTGTTATTTGTCAAATCTGGGTTAAATTTGATATTTCAATATGTGCTGAATTATTTCTTTAGAAATTGCTGTAAGGTCCCTGATGTAGACTCTTTTCCTGTACATGCATTATAATTTTAGAGATTAAAGACTTTTCATGGAAATAACAGTTTGGGGTAAATTTGTTCTTTTTTCTTTTACTCCCTAAGGGTGAAGCAGGAACACCAGGAACAAGAGGCCCTCCAGGAGAGCGTGGCCGCCCTGGCCCTCCAGGTGGAGGAGCTTACTCCTCTAAAGACTCAATAGGAATAATGGGGCCAGTTGGGCCACGTGGAGAGAGAGGTAATACTGGTGCCCCTGGACAGGATGGAGCCCCTGGACAACCTGGAATCCCAGGCAATGATGTATGGTCAACTTCCAGCATAATATATCAGCATGATGTTGTTGTTGTTTTTACAAAAGTAGCATGTGTAAAAATAGACTTGAATTTTTGGCAGTAAAGTGAAGCGCTGTTTATTGTATGTGATATTTTTTCACTCTTTTCAGGCTGTTGTCAACTACGAGGACATAAGATCTTTCATCAGACAGCAGGTCATAAAGATATTTGATGGTGAGAGAACCTCTGCTGTCACTCAGCTTTCACATTTACTTTTGCTCAAAGGGAAAGTAGAGGCATATGCTTTTCCTGGAGAAAACACTTTGAGAAAGTCACTGAATTTAATAAACCCAACAACTCCCAAACTGTGGCATGATTTTATTTAATGGCCAAAATTAGAAACATTTTGTTCGTCTGTACAGTAAGTATCATAAATGGATCGCAAGATGCATAGACATGTACTGAAAATAAAACCCTTATAATAGAGCTCATAACTATCAATGTACAGTGGTTAATGCTGCTGTTCACAGCAAGAAGGTCCTGGGTTCAGTCCCCGTAATGGCCCACAGCTGCACTCTCCATGTGTTTCCTTCGCGTGGCTTAGGTTGTGGCTTGTGGTTTAGATTGACTGGCTACTTAAATTGCCCATAGGTGTGAGTGTGTGGGTGTGAACGATTATCTCTATATTGTGCAGTGATGATGTGTTGGCCTCCTGTCCAGGGGGAACCCTGCCTTGTGCACATAGTCAGCTGGGTTCTGATCCAGCTTCCCTGTAACTAGAAATTGATAAACAGTTTGGACAATGAGTAATTATCAAGGAACATATAGACCAGTGATATAAATTATATTATAGTAATTACTATACTATTAGTACAATAGTAATTGTTGCTGTTAGTTAGTGTACTTCTATATACTGTATAGTATATAATATACTCTGTTTAATGACGATCCATAGTTTACTGGAGTTTTACTGAAACTTGAATACTTGTACTTTTTTATCCCAGAGGGAAAAAACAGACATTTTACTCCTTTCACATTTTAATTCAGCACTTCAAAGTATTAATTACAAACCCTAGAGACAAGGAGGTTTAAAATATAATTACAAATTCTATAAATTCTAAATCTTAATTTATTTTTTTTATATGTGGGGCTGATTACATATTCCACTGGATTTGCTAAAGTCAAAGAGGTTTTCAGCAAAATGTTTCGCATCAAACTTTCCCTGCCTTTCAAAAACAGGGGTACATTAAGAAACAAAAGACATTACTACAAAAGTTCCAAAAGCAGAGGTGAGAAGAATGTACAGGACTCTTGTATAAGCAGAAGGAACTTTTTCCATTAGTATGGCACTGTTTATACAGGCGTTCATGCACAAGAAGACACTTTACAGAAAATAAAATGCAGCCGCAATTTAGCTAGAGAACAATTACACCCCAAATTTCTTGGTGGTAAAGAATTTATTAACACTGCTTCATCACGGAACCTTCATTTTTCTGGGGTTTTTTGTGTTTTTTTTCTCAAGCATATTGACAGCTCTATTGTTTTTCTGAGCATTTTAAACCCTGTGCCTCACAAGCACACGTTTGCATGATAAGCTGCAGTTTTAGTAAGTGAGGCATTAAATCCAGATGCATGTTACAATCTCAATGAAGCCTGTTTTGCACCTCAACTCAGTGTTCATTTAATCAGCTCTGACATATAGATATACTTTTTAGGGTATTTTTATTTGGTATATTCTATTAATCCCAAAGGGGAAATTGGTCTATGCATTTTACCCACCCAGAGCAAAGAGTACACACACACACACACACACACACACACACACACACACACACACACACACACACACTAAGTGGTTGGCACAGTCATCTGTAGCAGTGGGCAGCCACACAGCTGAAGGTTAGGTTCCTTGCTCAAGTGCTACAGCCTGTTGAGTGGTTCAAACACTGGGCAGGAGTTGTCGTGGTGGATCATTCCAGCAGTGACAGTGACATGGTTGTGTCATATTAGTGTGCACGGTGGTGGAATGGATTTATCAGTGTTGCTGGAGTTTGCAACACAAATGTCCACTATATTAAACACATCTATCTTGTTGGTCCACCCTCCAGATGTAAAGTTATTGATCATTCATCTAAAGAGGCACAGTTTGTGATTGTCAACCTCTTCATTAGTGGATAGAGTCTATTGTGCATTCATGAGATCTTGCTGGTGTGGCCTCAAAACAATTTAGCACAAATAGCTCCCCTAGTGAAGAGTGTTCAGACTGCAAAATATGGTTTACAAAGAAATTCAGTATCCAGATTGATTATTCAAATTGAAATGTAATCATTAAGCTGATTCATGGAGCACACAGTGGCTTCAGAACACATTCAGACCCCATTCACTTTTTTAAGTTTAATTATGCTGGAGCCTAATGATATGACCATTTAAATTTATTTTCTCACTCAGTTCACCATAATGACAAAGTCAAAACAGAGTTTTAGACAATTTTGTATATTTATTTAAAAATGAAACAATTATATATCACATTTTCAACACTTCCCATTTGTTTTGATCACTGCTGAGATGTTCCTACACCTTGACTGGAATCCACCTGTGGCAAATTAAACTGACTGAACATGATTTGGATTTGCACTCACCTCTCTATAGAAGGCTTCATAGCTGACAATGCATAACAGAGCAAAAACCAAGCCATGAGGTCAAAGGAACTGCCTACAGATCTCAGAGACAGGATTGCTGCAAAGAAGAGGTATGGGGAAAGCTACAAAAAATTCCTAAGGTTCCTACAAGCACAATGGCCTCTGTTATTTTCAAATAGAAGTTTGGCACAACCAGGTATCTTCCAAGAGCTGGACATACAGCCAACTGAGCCAACGAGGGAGAAGGGCCTCAGTGAGAGAGGTGACAAAAAACCCAATGGTCACTCTGACTATGCTCCAGACGGACATATGTAACTTTAAGGCAGAAAAACAAGAATTTAAAGACTGTAGCATCAGGCTGCAACATAACAAAACTGAAAAATGTGAAGATCTGAATACTTTCTGAACCCACTGTAAATGTTTAACTGATTTATTTTAATAAAGTTATTTTGATATCCCTAAATGACTAATGTTCACTTGTCTCCTCAGAGCGAATGGCCTACTACATGTCACGTATGCAGATGCCAGTGGAGGTTGCATCACCTGGCCGACCTGGACCCCCAGGCAAAGATGGAAACCCAGGAATTCAGGGACCTCCAGGGATGCCAGGCCGCCCAGGACAGATCGGACGGGAGGGCAGACAGGGACCTATTGGTCTTCCAGGTAAAAGAATCACTTTCCTTTTTCCCCAGAATAAACACTATTACCTCAGAGCTCAGTATTCTACTCACAGTTGTTCTGTGTCTGCAGGCCCACCTGGTGTAAAGGGAGAGAAAGGAGATAAGGGTATTGGAGAGATGGGAGATGCTGGACCCCCAGGCGCTCCAGGTGAGAGCTCAGATAAGTGTTTGAAGAGATGGGTCAGAGTAGGGACAGTACATCAGATTTATCTGGGTTACATCTATTTGACCTCCTCATAGATTTTCAGGAGGTAAACGCTGGAATCTGTATTTTAAGAGAAATTTGTACATTTACCAACTCTTTCATAGCCCAAGCTTCTTATTTTCAAGTTTTATTCAATTACTACTAATACTACTATTACCAGCAACAACAACTACTTCTACTACTACTGTATTTTTTAATTATTATTATTATTATTATTACATGATTTAAGTGGAAAACTAAGCGTCTACCATTGCTGTTAGATGTAGTGTGACAGGTTCTGATTTATGTCATGATCATGTGTCTTGTTTTGTCCCGCCCCTCACCAGGTGTGTCTCATTTTGTTAGAGTATTTATTCCATTGTGTCTCAGCCCCTTGTTGTGAGTGATTGTTAGTCTGTGTGTGAGTCGCTTTCCATCCGTGGAGTTTTCAGTGGCACAATCTATGTTTTGTGTTCTTCTTTTTATAATTTAAAATCAGTATTTGCTTCCTACCACGTCTGCGTTTACCTATTCAACCTTGAACAATCATCACACTCTGCAAGTCTTGGGCACCTTAGCAAATTGTTTAAACACACTTATTCTGTGTATTTGCTTGTAAAAATTTAAATTAATACAAACAAACAGTAAATTGTAAAAAGCAATTGACATAGCACTAATTTAATTAAGTTAAATATCAATTAGGCAAGTTAGGTATTGGATTCATACATTCATACATTCATTGATTGATTCATTATTTAAACACTCATTATCTGAAGTGTTTGTGAATTTATTCTTATATTGCTTATTTTTACCTAAAACGACTTATTAAATTGAACATTTATATGAAATACTAAAATAATAAAGTGCTTTTTGAAAGACTTTTGAACAGGGCTGTGTATTGTTATGCAGTCTTTTTGGTTTGTGAATGTTTTATTTTGGTCATTTTCTTTTAATCTGAAATAGGTGTATGTCTGCATTTGGAAATCATATTACATAATTTATTACATTGCATTAATTTGTTTGGAGATCATATTACATGGTGTGCGGCAGTGGTGGCCTAGTGGTTTAAGTCCCAGCTGGGGCACAACTGAGGTACCCTATACTGCGCCCCAGATTATATTGATAGCTGGCCGTTGCTGCATGTGTGATGGGTTAAATGCAAAGGTCACATTTCATTGTGTGCAGTGTATATGATCGAGTGTGTTCATATTGACAAATAGTCACTTTCACTTCACTTCATAATAAGGACAGAACATCAGGATGCAGAATTGTCCTCTTTGTGTCAAGGGGTTAAACCAGACGGGTCAAACTGGCTTTCAGTTCACAGCTCTACAGCTCCAGCACTCGTATTCAACTCATTTAGCTTTGCTAATCAGCTGATGAGTTTAATCAGGTGTGTTTAATGAGGCTGAAAGCTAAACTCTTCAGAGCTGTGACCTGGAATTATTAATGAACTTAATTTGCCCCCCTTGGGTTAAATACTTTTTTTCTGAAAAGGGATTATTTAAGCATAGTCCTGGACTACAGAGCATTTTAAATGGGGATTCTGCCTTGAATTTGACTCTTAACCTTATCCTTGATCCTTGATTCTCCTCATCGCTTCTCACATTCTATTTCCAACGCTTTTCCCACAGGCATTCCTGGCCCCCCTGGCTATGGAAAGATGGGACCACCAGGCTCTGTTGGGCAACAAGGCATCCCTGGAATTCCTGGACCTCAAGGGCCGCCGGGACAGAAGGGCAAAGATGGCCGTTGTCACCCCTCTAACTGTATGAGCGGCCCCGTAGAGTACAACCCTAAGGGACCACCAATGAAAGGCCCCATGTACTAGAGGGAGAGTGTGAGAAAGTATGAGGGAACAAGACCAAAATTTTACCATCAAATCTGCCTGCAACTAAGAATATCTTTGGAGACCAAATGGATTTAATGGGCATTTGTGTCATGAAAAACTGGAAAAAGCTACTGGGCCTGGGTGCTGCCATTACCACCAAAGGAGCCTCCTATAAGCTATCTGTTGTATCTAAACTGGTGGCAAAAAGTTCATAATTTGTCTGTGTCTGCTACCATAAGTACAAGGCTACAAACTCTCCTGGAATGCCTGGATTGTGACCCATCATGCCTCTCTTTTATTTGGAGCTCCCGTTCCATCTGATCTGGAGTTTGTTTGCCAATGCTTGATTGAAGGCTCCTGGATTTACAGGCCCTGACCAAAAAAGCGCTGTTCCTTCTCCAACTTCACTACCTTGAACACACTGCTTTATTGGATACGGATCTGCCACTTCGACTAGAAACAAATTTTAACCCCCGCCAATGATACCTATTTCCATCATGTTTTATTTTTCTTTCAGTGCTGAAATGCTTTTGCTGCAAATAATCCTCCAGTTTTGGGTCTCCTTGGCAGCTGCTTTTCTGATTTACTGCTTTGCTGAGTCAATGTACCACAAGTATTTCACATTGTCCCTTTTGCAATATGTTCTCTACACACAAACCTAATGTCTGAAGGTGGCCTAAAAGAAATTCCTTTTCCAGATATCGTAGCCTACTATCCTTACTCCACTCCATTAGTGTTACAGCACTTGTAAAGGTACAAACAAGATTTAATTTAGCCTTATTTCCCAGGGGCTTGTGTTGTACATATTTGTATTTATATGCAATGGCTTTTTTATACATTTAATAGATTGGCATCAGCATGACAATCTTTATTTTTCCATCTCAGATACTGTGGTATTGTTAAAAGCACTAAACAAGTCAATATTTTGTAAAAAAAAAAAAATTGTTGGTTTTATATAGAAATTGAAGTCAAGAACTTGTTTACTTGAGAGGAAAAATTGTTTGCTACAGAATCATATGGAAAGATATTATTTTGAATGAATTTTAATGACTCGTTCATGGCCTCGTAAAATTAACCTTTCAAACCTCCACCACTCTGCCTTTGAGACTTGAACTCCTTTGTCTGACATACTGTATCAGTTTCAGGTAAATCACATATTTCGTCTCAGAAAGACTTGCTTTCTGGATACTCTTGGCATCCAGACTTTTCTGGGCTTTCATAATCATCATAAAAAAGGCATCAGTGTCCCCGTCATCCATACTTTATAGTCTCCATCTCTTAGTCTGAAAGCTCTCGTCATACCATTCACCACACTGCTGTGTCAGCCAGATGCCAACCTGATGCATTTACAGTCAGCACTTTATCCTCTCTCTGTCAGACCTCAACTTTATCTGTGTGTGGGAGAGTGTGGGTGTAAGACGCCTTTGATTTTCCAAACTAAGAACCAAACCACTTCTTGCGGTTGTGTTTTGAGAATCTGCATCAGAGTTTAGACTTTTATTTTACATTTGCACCAATGCTTAGTGCTGGGGAATTTCAGCCACTCAGGAATCAAGAATCAATCCCAAAGCTTTGGACTCGATTCCACACCTTTGTTTGCACCTGCCTGCCCATAAGGTCATGAGGTGTCAGATCGTCTGTATGAAAGAAAAAGCCTTCCACAACACACAGATAATAATGCTGTATTGTACTTTAGACAATGTAGAAACCAAAATACAAAAACCTGTAACAAAAAAACTGGCTTTGCCAAAGCATCTACATACCTGAAAGAATTGACAGAGAATTTAGCTCTGACCGAGCCAGCTCCTGTTAGCTGACAGAGTTTATTTAATAAGCCTAGGTCTCAAAATTTACCTGCTAAGATCAAATATTAATTATACTGTTCATTTTTGTCCTTCTTATTTTGTGGAATTGGCTCTTGGAATCGATTAAATCGATTTCCTCCTCTCGCAATCTTATACTAAGTATTCAAATCTGATGCTGAATTTTTCTAAAATAGTGTTTCATTTGGCTCCATGTAAGTTTAGAACTTTGATTTTTAAGTATTAAAGGTCCTTTTTTAGGACAACTGTCTGCACTGCTCTTTTGATTAACCTCAGCTTGACACAGAATAGTCCAAATTTCCAGAAACTTACATCTCAGATAACTCTGAACTGAATTGAAAACTAGCCACTTGATGTTCTTTGTTGGATTTTCCTTTCCATAACCACTTCCCACCTACTGCTAGAACTTCCACTAATGCAAGATGCCTCCAGGCTCGGGGTTACAGAGTAGCTGTGCAGGATTCAACCTGGTGATCAGGCACTTGGTCAGTTGTGCCATATAATAAGTTAAATTGGATTTAAATTGGTTGTTTGGACTTTTAACAGCATAGCAATACCAACATTTGTGTGTGTGTTTATGTGTGTGTGTGTGGCAAAGGGCTGAATATGAATATGGGACCATTTAAAGGTGCATTATTTATGAATTAAAGCCAATGAATTTTACTTCCAGAGTCCATATATA
>JBBIGC010000137.1:17818852-17829406 GCA_037576955.1 Lepidarchus adonis
ACTAAAATATATATTATTATTATTATATATGTGAGACCTATACGTGCAGTCAATAAACATCATGCTAGGAATCAACACTAAATAAGGTAAAACAGAATCTTCTACTGTCACCACTGGTATTGATGTTTACTGCCAGTTTATGATTTTTTTTATGGTTTTGTTGGTGTTTAGGCTTGAAATCCTACACAAGGCACCTATAAAGCCAACCCTTCATATAGATATAACTATATCTCTGCTGTTCTCTCAGTTGTAAGTCAGAATTCAAGTTAATACCCGAGTTAGCCAAAGTGACTCTGAGCCTCTATGTGATCAACTTGCTGTTCAACTTCATCTTGCAATGCTTTAACAATCCTCAAGCTTAAAAGATACAATATTGCCATCATTACTTATAGATCCATTTGTGTTCGTGTTGTAGCCAATTGTGTGCAAATATTTTTTTAAAAAGAAAATTAAGACAAGCAATAAAGTTTTTAAAGCAGACTGGCATTGATTCATTCAGTGGATTCCCAGCAGGACTCATCAGCACTTTGTTACCCAAAGCAAAGCATTTTTCATTACCTGGCTATTGATTGCTTTTCCTGTTTCCTTTGACAGATTTTGGAACACTGTGGTATTATCTTGCGATGACATTATTAATTACTATTTATTACATTATGCTACTGAGGGAATGGCTTTGTCCTGGAGGTCTGCTGCACTGCACAGGGTTTCCTCTGTTCTGATTCCTTTTTTTAAAGTATCAAGGGCCTGGTGGTTTAATGACCAAGGACCAACACTACCCTCTAGACAACAGTTGCTTGGATCTATAATAATGTAATATAGTTTGTCTTAAAAATGTCATCGAAACATCAACAGCATAATTTGTATTTCACTTTATGACTGGCATAACCTGGATGTTCCAGAATAATCAGCACCATGTGTTTTAAAAATGTATTTCTAGGCCTGCTTACAGTTCATGTAGGGTATTTGTAAGTATACCTTTAGGAGATCCTGCTTTTCACCATGAAAGAAAGCATTACATCTAAAATGATACATTTTTTTTATTTTATAAAGGAAAAAAATGTAAGTAGAGTAGAGAAAGTAAAGGGAAATTAATGCAGTATAAGTCTTCTTCTTTGCTTTTTTTCTGAGGCCTTCACAAGATGCAGCAGAACATTCGGTCTTAAAAAAGTTCCTCTTTATTGATTTGAATCGTCCTGAACAACCAAAATAAAAAAAAAGAACGAAAAAGAAAATAAGAAACCTTGACCGTTTACAGAAGAACCAAATAACCACCAATAAATAGTGTTAATGAAGATAATCAGTTCTCCTTGTGGCAAAATACAGAACACATCACTATTCCATTTGGACTATATGAGTTCGTTTGGAGCTTGATTCCAAATGCTGATTATATTCATTAACTTTGGGTTTCTCTTTATGTTTGCAAACCCAACCCTTCATATAAAATTAACACACATTTACAAAGATTTACAGCACTGCATCAGTGATAATGTTTAGCATTGTTTCTGTTCAAATAGAAGATTGTTGCTTCTAAACTGAGGCAGGTATGAAGGGGCGTAATGTACATAGCAACTGTACACTTGAGAGCAGACAAGAACTTCCATGAGGTAATTAACAATAAGTTACAAGGGTATAGACTACAGTATTGGATATTTTTATTATTTGTACAATTTGTACATAATTTGGGGAACTAATGGTGGAATTTACCTTGTTCTTTTTGTGTGAAACCAGATTTACCATAAAAAAAGTCTTTTGTAATAGTCAACAAACAAAAGTATACAGTGACCACGGTTGGAAAAAAGCTACAGCACCAAAAATGGACACATGGATTTGGAAAAAAAATGGATCTAGCCCAGGAAAGATGTCAACCATGTTTTTAAATTTTACATTTATGGTGAACCAGTGCCAAAGTAATCAGCACTGCCAAACCATCGACCTCCAATTAGCCCATGTGATTAACACTGGTCACCACTATTAGTGATGTAACCAAATTGTCTGAAGCCATCCTTCACAAACAAACACACACACATACATACATACACATCCGCACACACACACACACACACACACACACTCACTCGCACAAATGCACACAACATGCTCACATTAAACTGCAAAGTCTTGACTATTCCACTTGCTTTTGCGGTGATGTCCAGTGGAAGAATCTCTTTCCCGCTCTCTCTCTCTCTCTCTCTCTCTCTCTCTCTCTCTCTCACCCGCAGATGTCCTCAGGCTGCAGGGAATGGCCTGCTTTAAGTGGATGGCCCCTTCACTCTGCCTGCCTCCTGTAGTCTGGGAGAAGTATAGGCTGATGCTGCCAGACATGCTGCTGCTTCACAGAAGCCAGGAAGGCCAGAAGGGCCAGCTTTTCCAGGATAACCTGCCTCGCCTGCAGAACCCTGCGGCCCTCTCTCTCCTGGCTTACCATCCCGTGCCACTCCATCCACACCAGGAATACCTGACCAAGAGCAGGGTACAGTTACACTACAGGCCAGAAGGTAGATGTACCGCCTATTTGTACCCTGTTTATCCATTGAGATAGATAGATGGATGGTTGGATATTAATATATAAAGAGACAATAAAGTGCATTTAGAATTTCAAAAACATTTTTTCTAAACATGAATCTCTAGTAATAACCTTATTTACTTTTATTAATACAATTTTTCATGGAATAAAATTTCTTTTCCTAAATACATTTCATTAAGACCAGTGTCTGGTGTCCCAGACTGGGATTAAGCCATGTTGTGGACTGTACTTTTCCCTCAGTTGAAAATCAATTTTCAAAATTCTATGAAATCCAGTACTAGGGTTTATCCCTATGAGTTTTATGACAAATTATATTTTCAAAATGCTACGTTTTATAGTTTTGTAAAAACAAACAAGAAAACATCCTTTTCAAGAGATAATGAGCAGTAATTGTTTCAGAACAAAAGAGTCTGACAAAATGTCTGCAGCAATAGTCTACTGCTAAGTGATTGTAAATGAGTTTAGCTCCTGGTGACTCTCCTGCAGAGTTTTATTGGAGCTCTAATCACATCCACCTGATTCTCCCCATTCAATTGTATCTGAAAGCTTGGTGAACAGAATCAGCCCTGCTCAATTAGGAGTTTGAAAATAATTAAAAACTTCTCAATTTAATGGGCTTTTTCTCAACAAAGACTATGAAGGTTATCATACATGATGTTTTAGAGTAAGAGTACATCACTATAAACCAATGGAAACAACTGTTTTTTACTGTACTGACGTAACAAATGGCATTAACACTTTTTTTAACACAACGTTGACATAAACATGTCAGGGCACAGTTCCACAGTCTTTCAGGGTCAAATATCACCCACATTCAACTGTGGTTTCCAACCTTCCTCTTACACACTGAGATTTTTTCACAATAGTATGTACTGTAGATGTTGAAAGACCGAAATCCTCTGCAATCTTGCTTTGAGAGTTGCTTTTGAACTGAAAAACTTGACGATGAATCTTGACACAAAGGGTGAGCTAGAATCCCTGTTGCTTGTAAAGGCTAAACCTTTGATGAATGCTACTTTTATATCCAATAATGATACCGCATCTGCTACTAATTAGCCTACTTAATATGTAGTCTTCCAAAATGGTGTTACTTTTGGTGTTAATTCTGTGCACTTTTCTAACTTATTTTATCTCTGTCCAAACTTATGTTGAGTATGGTGCAGCTATCAATATCTGTGTTTAGATATATTTACAAAATACTATTCATTTGATTGGTTAAGCTACTTTTGTCATTTATATAAATGAGAATTTTTATTTGTATTCTTTTTTGCATTTTGGAAAATAATTAAGCTTTTCTGGAAATGGGGTTTGACAAAATGTTAATACATATACTACCGTGTTCAATGCCATATTATTTTATGTCATGTACATACTGTATATTTCAATTCAAGACATCACAGAGTTTTCAATAATACTTACCTGGAAGGCCAGGGGGACCAGGCTGGCCCGGATGTGGACGGCCAGGATCTCCTCTTTCTCCCTTTGCACCTCTCTTTCCTGTAAAGCATACCATAAACACCTAGATAAGGATTTAATTACTTACTTTGCATCAGTAAAATCTACGGCTATACCAGACATGGTTCTCTAATTAGTATCACAGTATTGACCTCCGCAAAACTGATGCTGTAAATTTACAGTGAATTTTTTTGATCTGTACCTATGTACCTGTGAGCATCTTGGCCTATCACAGTTTCAGAAACTTTCCATGGGTGTTTGATGAAACATGAAATTGTGTGTGTAATCTAATAAAAGTAATCTAATAAATCTAATATAATCTTCATCATCATCAGCAGCATTGTTGTTGTAATATTGATATTGATGATATTGTACATAAAATTACATAAATAATATACATTTATGTGAAATTACATGTTGTAATAATCTTCAAAATGAAATAGCTAAATATCCTACATATTACATTATTATCTTTTCCCTATTATATTAAATGTCCTGCTAATTATAGTGCACATGTTTAGAGTTTAGCATAGTGGGGTCCCAAACTTTTCCATATGACTGTAACAAAATTTACTCTTTTAGTATTTTACTGATGTCAGTAAAAATGTGTCCACTACTACACTCCCATGTGGGTGTTCAGATCAGTTTGCTAGAGATGAGTGTTAGGTCACCAACAGCTCAAGGTACACTAGCAAAACGCACAGGCATTTACGGTTTACATACGCAGCAGGAGTGTGTGTTGTGTTTGTTGTTTTCTAGCCTTTTAGCAGTGCTTTACCTTTCAGGCCAGTGTTCCCAATTTGACCTGGGGCTCCGATCATTCCAGGGATGCCACGGGCACCAGCAAGACCGTGAGGTCCCTGGGGCCCTGCGGAACCAGGTGGTCCTGGAGGGCCTGGAGGTCCCATCACTCCAGCTCCGCCCAGAACTGCCCTTTTAGCGCTCACTGCTACAGCGGCTAACCTCTCTGTCAGGACATAACAGAGTGTACAGTACAGCCTTAGAGTCATGAAGGTAGTGCGAGAATATGACTCCACCTATATCTCTGTATCTATATATCTGCCATCCAATGACATCAGGGTAAATGTCATTAAGATAACTGTGCTGAGCTGGGCAGGTGTGTCAACAATGACATCGCAACTGTTAATCTGGCAACCCACACACACACACTTCCCAAGGTGTCTCAGTGGCCAAATTTAATCACCTGCACTGCAGGGAGGAAAGTAGAAATTTTGTACCATCTCAGTTTGGGTGTGTGTATCCATGTGTGTGTGTGTGTGTGTCTGGCAGACTGAAGGATTACACTGAAATGATAAGGCCTTACAGAGGTTATCATGAGTCAGCCCTGGTCATCTCCAGAAAAATAGCACAGTCTTACAAACCCTGAGAAAACTGAGAGGGAGGGAAGAAAAAGTCAATCTGGAAGGAGGGCGGAAAAATAGCTGCAGTCTGCACTACCCATGCTGTTTGGCAGCCAAGATCTCCCAGAGGAGTGATGACTTTCACATTAATTCATTTCTATGGATAAAAAGTGCATCACTGGTTTAGCTTCATAAATTTCAGCTGCCCTTTTTCTGACATTGTGACTGCAGACGCTTTATTCTGCAGCCCAGGGCAATCGTTTGTTTTCACACATAAGGTTTCATACTCACCTTGTAGCATCTTCAAGACCACCTCAATGATGTGCTGGTCTGAGGTGTCACGACCCTTGGGAGGGATACAGAGAGATGGAAAGAGGTACAGAGTGTGAGGGAGAGTGAATATTAGAAAAAAAGGTTATAAGAACAGAAGGTAGTGTATAAATATACTGTTTTTATTCGTCATAACTTTGAACATTTACATACAACAGTGATTTCAAGACTTTTTATTCAGCGGGGCCTTATTAAGGCCACAGTTCCTGCTCAGGGGCCAAATAATTCCCTCCAGATTTCACAAGCTCCATAATTATCTTCATAATATTAATAATATTACTAAATTTGTTTGCTATAAAAAGGACACTGTGTTAGGCTTAAGCAACACTGGATTTAACAAAGCAAATAAGTAAGAGCCTCCCATTGGATATAATTACTGCATGATGCATAATTATGTTTGAGTAGGCAACGGGTTATTTAGCACTAACTGATGCAGTGAGTAGCTTTTCATTACTTAAACAGCCATGTCGGAAGACACATCCTGTAGTCGTGGAAAAGATGTTCATCTGTTTCAGATGCGTCAAATTATTGGCATGACTCAAGTAAAGAAAGCATCCAATGAGATTGCAGAAACTACTCAAATTGGGTTAAGAACTGTTCAACGCATTATTACAAATTGGAGGGATAGTGGGGAACCATCATCTTCACAGAAGAAATGTGGTTGGAAAAGAATCTTGAATGACCATAATCAGCGATCACTTAAAAACATGGTTGCGTTCAGTAGTAAAACTAAGAGCATTTACAGATGCACAAGAGGAACTCAAGAAATTGGAACTAAAGCCTTAAGAATACCACTGAATATTGCAGCAAATCACAAAAAAGGTCATGTGGTCTGATGAGTCCAGATTTACCCTGTTCCAGAAAAATATGGACTCATCAGGGTAAGAAGAGAGGCGCATGAAATGATGCACCCATCATACAAGACAGTGATCTGGGGTTGCTACAGTTGGTCAGGTCTAGGTTCATGTGCCCAAATAATGAGGTCAGGTGACTACCTGAGTATACTGGACTTTTTTTGGACTGGCAGTGTATGTCATGGTTTCTCTGTCTGGTGTTTGTTTTGTCACATGGTCTATCTCCCTCAGTCCACCTGTTCCTCATTGTCTCATTATGTTCTACAAGTGTTCATTGTTTTGTGTTAGTATTTATACCCTTGTGTTTCAGTCCATGTTATTTTGCTATTTGTGATTCTTGTGCTTGGTGAAACCTGTAAATATTAGTGTCTATGGTGGTTCTTGTTTCTGTGTTTTTAACCTTAAGTATTAAATCCCTTTTTTTAATAGTACACTTGCACTTATTTCCATACCCTAAAAACCTCACAATATAACAAATTTCCTATATTATTTAGTGTTTTACATTCATTTCTGCAACTGACCTGGCAAATAATATGTAATAGGCAGCTGATTGCATCTGTTGACTGTATGCTTTTCAACTCTACTTGAATCATGTGAACGACATAGTGATCATTCAAAGTGGTGAACGGTGAGTTTGTATTTGTCAATTACTAATGTCCTTGAAGATAAGTGAGTGATAGTCAGTCATATTTTTATTGAGGCCAGTGTCTCTTTGGCCCTACCTCTGTTCCCACATGCTTTTTCATTGTGTGTTTGCACTGACAGACCTTGCGAAAGCAATTACCTCTGAGAGTAATGGCACACACTGTCTCACAGCACCATAGTATGTTTGCCGTTTCTTACAAGATAAAAAAGCCTACTGATGAAGGCTATATGTCAACACTTTGAAAAGTAATAATGAAATAAAACTGGATGTGCTGTCTCTGCACAGGAGGGGAAAACCAACAGTGAAAAATGTGAAACCACACATTGTAATGTATGACGAATACTCACAGCTGGTCCTTGTATTCCTGGCATACCCGGCACTCCTCTCTCTCCATTAAGGCCTCGGGGTCCAGGTAGGCCTGAAGGACCCTTGTCTCCGGATTTACCAAAATCACCTGTGGGGCCATTGTGTCCTGGGTCACCCCTTATTCCTTGCTGTTAGTGAAAAGGAGATGCTCAGTAATAAGAGGGCAGGTGGACAAGCTTCTCGCTGCAAAACATTTATTTAAATTTATTTATTTAAATCTAATTTACACATTTCTCCCTGGCCTCAAATGTTGCCAGTCATCCAAGACATGTTTAGTATCCAAAGTTTAGTATTTTTTTTAGTATCTTTAGTATTGCACTGAGGTAATGTAGTAAATAAGTCATTGAAGCTCAAACTCTGCCAACAAACTGCATGCCAAGGCAATGCAAGGCAAGTTTATTAATACAGTCAAACCCCGTTAGCTCACCCCTATTGGCCCGGGCCCTAAATTTGGAAAGAAGCTGGGTTGGCAAGCTGTCGTAATGAGATAAATAACATGCAAGGAAATCTGTCCTGCAGCCTTTCATGGCGAGAGGTGGGGTTAGTGAGATAACAGGGGCAAGCTAATGAGGTTTGGCTGTATATAGCACATGACCATACTCAGAGGTACATACAGAGTTAAAATAATTAAATATAAAATAAGGAAAAAACTCAAATATATATTTTTTTATTCTTGCAGGTAATACAAAAGCAATGCTAAATGATTTTTTGAAGGGAAACCTTAAACTGCAAAAAATAGACTAATGTGGTTTCTCACATAATTATTTATAAGCACATAGTACATCATATTGAAGAAGCTTTAATTTTGTCCAGTATGTCCTGCAGTGTGAGTATTCACATTAGCATTAGTGTGTTTGAGATAAAAGCATGTAATAATTTTGATTCTGCATTGGACACTAGTTTAATTATATACGTCTAAGTTTCGAATGCTCCCCTGTGGATCCAGTGCCAACTTTGCATCCAACATGTATTCCTTGGCTGATTGATGACATTTACACTACAATTGATATTATATATATGTAGTTATCATTTTTGTTGCTTGCTTGCTTGTTTGTTTTCCCTTTAAACTGGACAGGGGATCAATAGTCTTTAATGGCAGCCGCAAACTAGCAGACATTCCTCTTACCTGTCCCTTGGGGCCAGGTTCACCAGACTGTCCCTGTTGAATGATGAGAGATATCAGTGTATTAAAATCCATAAACGAGTGTAAGGGAATCATTTCTCATCTAACAGATACAGTATTATCATTTTAACAGCTTTACCTTCTCTCCTTTCTCTCCAGCCAATCCTTCAACCCCTGGATCACCCTGCAACAGAGTAAACATTGATAAGGCACCTGCGAAAAACTTACTTACTTGTCTGTCTGCCTGTCTGTCTGTTTGTTTGGATTTATACTCACAAAGTCTCCTTTTGCTCCCATTTTGCCTTGGAATCCCTAAAGACAGCAGTAATAGCAGGTCACACATCAACCATCATGAGGGCTTAGGCAGAGACAATTTATTGTCTGCAATATCTTTGTTTAACCAGATACTGAAGGACCACCACACTAAATTATCAGTGACAATGCCCGATAGCTTACATTAAATGGTAAGGGTACTATAGATAAAAGGCCAACAAATCCTCAAGTGCCCATAAGAGAATATTTCATATTCAGTGGAGAATTATTTTGCAACCTGGGGCATAAATTACCCATGAACTAAAGAGATCTTTTTTTCTTTCCTTTTAGAGAACCGTACCTATTCCTCTATTAATACACAGTGTTATAGTGCCACTGTATGGCCATGACATATCACTGCAACAACTAACAAACCAACCAGCCTTTCTCAGCTTTTATTCTGGTCACATATTTCCACAAATATGCTCAGGTTAACATGCTCTGGTTACACACACACCTTGTCGCCCTTAATTCCAGGAAGACCTTGAGCTCCTGGTACTCCCATTGGCCCTCTCTCTCCTTTGCCTCCCTACAAATAGACCGAAAATAACAATGCAACACATTAGTAGCCATCAGTTAAGAAAACCAGGATTTACTAATGAGGAACTCTGATTTTCACCATGTTTTACTCAAAGATGGATGGAGATGCTTAAAAACACTGGAAAATATGACTTAACTGAATGTCATTTTATGATTAGTAGGAATCATATGTGTAATATAATGAGCTTACAGCCTTCCCGACGACTCCCTGAGGCCCGACGGGTCCCCTCTCACCCCTGTCACCCTATATGAGAAAGAGAATAAATGACTAAGGAGTATAGTGAGAAAAGGAGAAAATAGACATGCATTTTACTGAGAGTTGGTGCTCTAGAGATAATTTCAGCCTATTGAACAGAACCTCTATCCACAGTGTAGATTAATCAGAGTAAATACTTTAATGGGGTCAGGTTAGGAGTCCAGGATGCCACTGTGTAAGAAGGTTACTCTTGTCAGAAGATACGTATGATGTAGTCATTCTGCAGCAGTGCTGAAAAATGGTGGGTAATTGCAGGCTCATGGGCAGTGGCGGCCTAGTGGTTAGGACCTTGCCCTTGGGATTAGAAGATCACAGCCTTGGCACTGCTGAGGTACCCTTGAGCAAGATACCGTCCAGCTACACCGCTGTTCATAGCTGCCCACTGCTCCATGTGTGGATGGATTTAATGTAGAATGTGTCGTTGCGATTAAGTGTGGTCACAATGACAAATAGTCACGTTCACCTCCCTTCTTTTGATTTGGACAGTAGCAGTTTCCTTAAACTTATTCAGCTGCTCTGCAATGTAATGTGAGCCATAGTTTGAGAACATGGAATGGAATACCTTCTCAGATAAACCCATGTGCTATGCTGACAGCAAAACAGGAGGAGAGAACTGAGCCAAAGCCAATAAAAATAAGAGCATGATAGAGAAGCTCATTACCTTTGGCCCTGGAACTCCCTCCATACCAGCTTCACCTGGAGGCCCAGGCTCACCCTGAGAGAGAGAGAGAGAGAGAGAGAGAGAGAGAGAGAGAGAGAGAGAGAGAGAGAGAGAGAGAGAGAGAGA
>JBBIGC010000137.1:17854027-17865452 GCA_037576955.1 Lepidarchus adonis
GAGAGAGAGAGAGAGAGAGAGAGAGAGAGAGAGAGAGAGAGAGAGAGAGAGAGAGAGAGAGAGAGAGAGTATTCAAAGCTCTAATCAAAATGTCGCTCTACCTCCTAAGTGAATCCTACTGTTTTAATAACGGGAGGACAATATTACTCACTGATGGAGACTTACAGGAAGAAGTTGAGCCAGACAGGAACTGTCAGAGCAAAGATCAATCTAAGTTTGACTGGATAAGGTTATCATAGGCTAAAAAACTTAGCACTTCACTCTGTTGACTCAAGAACTTTCTCCATTATAAGAACTTAAGACAAGAATGCCGCGTGTCGCCTAACAGCAAGTAGGTCCTGCGTTCGATCCTGTTATGCCATATTGTGTTGAGATTGCAAACTCTGCCTGTGTTTGGGTGGGATTCTTTCCAAAGTCTTATGGTTTAGGTTTAATAACTACCCCAAGTTCTGTGTGTGTGAATGATTGTCTGTATCTGTGATGGGTTGGCTGGGATTGGCCCATAGCAGTTTTAATCATGAGGCTGAAAAACAGGATTATTTTGATTGTAGTGTTTCTTCCATAACCAAGCTTCACCTCCAATGCCCTCAGTAAAGCTTATCCAGGTCTGAAACCTGGACATCTATGAACTTCATTCATGTGCAGGACCATAGTACACGTTTGGCAAAGCTAATGGCTCCTGTTTACAAAAACTTGGTTTTGTCGTCACCGTTATCATCATTCGCATGGATCGTCTTGACTTTAATTTATTTTTATTTTTTTTACATTGGAGGGTGGTGTTCTCCTCCAAGTGTCTAATGACATTACACTACTTGCTGTTCAAAAAGTTGAGGCTGGTTTCACATGGTTGATGTTATTAAGTGATGGTGGAGTGTCCTAGCTACTACATGGAATTAGCTACAATAACCATTTTAGGCAGAAACACTTATTCAACCCCAATCTGCTGCTGGTGGTGACCCATATTGATGATTAGAGAAACAGAACAGTGGGAATATTATAAAATGAGTGAAGTTTGCACTTATACAGTGTCGGAGTGCTGCTCCTAAGAAGCCCCAGGTGTGGCAAAAACCTGACCTCGGCATGATGAATCTGGTTACACGCATGCAGAAGTTGTCAATAAAGGAGAACCCTCCTACTGGAGGAGACTGATGGGTCACATTTATAAGCTCCACTGAGAACTGCATGACGTCAAACAATGATCCACCTTCTTCATGGTAACTAAGCTTTATTGTTAGTTTTTTTCACATGTTTTAGCCAGAAGTACTGAAAACTAGTTATAACCTGATTTCAATGTCATCTCTGAAAGTTGTTTTTCTTTTGGATTTTGTTATCAGACCAGAGAGAGAGGGGAGGGGAATTATTATCTGATTGTTAGCCTAGGCTAGGCAGCTGCCAGCTATGGAATGTTAGCATAGCCCTGTGATTTGTAATGATTTCAATAATGATGATAAGCTAGGCATCTGCCAGCTATCCATTGTTAGCTTAGAGGTGTGTACCATGATGTAATGATTGACATGTCATTTGTAAGAACTTGACGGAACGCTTTTCTATAAGAGGGGCATTCCGGGTTTTGAATTCAGACTGAGATCATCTTCTTAGTCTCCCACCCGGAAGAACCTTTTTTGGGGAAGCCGTCCACCAAATTCAAAAGAAGAGATTCTGTATTTTGCTGAAAACTGTGAGTAAATGCTATTCTTATATTTTAAACTTCAAACAACGTTTCTTGAGCAGTTTATGTGTGGAAAATCTATTTTATTCATTTTAACAGAAGATTAGGGTGTCTAGAAATTGATCCTACGTTAAATGGTTTAATTCCTTCCCGTCAGAATAGGGGTAGAAAAACTTAATTCTACATTCTGAACTTGAGGAGGTCACTCCTTAGGGGTCTAGGAGTGCCAGAGTATAAACTGTGCTGATTTATATTAGGTATTATTTTAAATAGGAGTTAAAATACACCTTAATATCAATCTACAACAGACAAGCTGAGATAAGAACAGATGAATTATGGTTTATTATTACAGTTCTTAGAATCATAGTGTAGTTCACGAAGTTGTATATTCACCTCATTTTAAATCAAGTAGGCCCGAGTTTTATTATTTACTGCCATTGTTATGATTAGGTTAACAGTTCACTGGGAAAATTGGAGTCTTCCTTTTATGTGTTCAGGCCTTGAGCAGCATGCATTAAGCTAGATGTATAGTACAGCGCTCTACCACTTCTTTCAGCTCACACAAAACCTTTTGTCTGTTTCCTCTATTCCTTTTCCTTTCTATACACATACGTACATGTGAACAGGGCAACTGCTCTCATTTGAACTGCATTTACCCTAGAAAGATCAGAACTGCTGCAGAGTAGCACGATGTTCTTCTGATTCGAACAAATATTTCTTTAATTTTAAACTTTTTTCATCCCTTACTTCTCACTTAATGTTACAGTTCCTCTTTGTTGATGTAGCTGTTGTTCTTCGAACCATTCTCACCACGGTCCCATTGAAACCTCCCATTGAAAAGTTTGTTTCTTTTGGTTTATGAAACGGTTGAAGGTTGAACAAGGAGAAAAAGCAATAAAAAGAAACGGCAGATTGGCCCAGAGCATGTCTACATAACGAACTTATGCTGATATCAAGCTGAACATGTATCCCGTCTTTCATACCTAATGTATTGTATAAAGACTTTCACAGCTTCTGACAGGTTCTTGCTTTTTTAAACCGTCATTTTGTGCGTTGACTCCTTATTTTGGATCAAATGTCAATGAGAAAAGACTGAGAAGTAGGGTAAGCTTCCTTGTTGGAGCTCTAGCTAGAACTAAAGGGAATAAAAGTAAGCATAGAATATAAGCACTTCACAGTGCTCAACAAAGAAACTTCAGCTTAGTGTTAAGAATCTAGGCTATTCCAGGGAATGTCATCAGCATTAGTCATTTTCTTCGCACTCTGTTGTCCAGAGTCTTTAAAAGACTTTTAATGTGAGTGTGTGTTCCTTAGACAGCTGGTTGTTGAGCACAGCTCTGCTCTAGGAGTGTGTGGCTATCATTAAGGGGCTGTTTGGTATGCAGAGGGTGTGTGATAGAGGGTGGAGGGGGCTTGGTGCATCTGACCGAGCAGGCCACTCCAACATTAGCACGCTTGTCGGCGTTATTACAGCCCTAATGACATCCTCCTCACACGGCATGCTGAGAGCCGGGCTGCAGGGGGCCCGTCTCCAACGGCTGCAGGAGCCGGCGATGCCTCATCAAAGAGCATCAATCGCCAACGCTGCATCCTTCCCGCTCTGGAAAAAAAAGAGAGAGACAGAGCCCTCCAGATAATGTCTTTCATGGTTCAGCAGCCTTACAGGGGTTCCCTCCTGCATGGCCTTGAAATGGGCAAATTAATAGTTGCTTTGAAACAAATTGGAATTACACCCCTCAATGCATTAATGTCAGAAGCCTAGCCACCTCCCTGACAAAGACAGAGGGAGGGGGAGAGGGAGGAGGAACTAAGATTGAGATCCAACAACATCGTGTGTTTTTTTGTTCTGGAGTGGTGAACACCAAAGTGCGTTGGATTTACTTGATTCAGTTGTGCACTTCAGCTGCACATGTATAAAATATATTACCTCAACACTACCACTGAAAGACATCAGTTCTGCGGCTGTATTTTAGTCGTGTGCACAAAGAAGTATATTCACCAATTTTTATATTGGTGGGGATTTGATGGTCACTACAAATATACATACATACATATATACATACATACGGTAAATATCTATATATATATGTATGTGAAAGAGTGAAATTCAAATACTATAGTGCTCTTTGACTTCGGATAACGATTGTTTAAATGGGTAATTACATACTGGACAAGGACTTTTCACAAGTAATGTTTATTAGGAATTGCACGTTTACAAAGTACCTAAATACAGACTCTGGTGTAAACTTGTGTGGCAGGCAAAGTGTTCCAAAATTCTGCAACACAGTGAGATGAAGGCAGAATTTACATCCATGACTACCACTTACCACCTGGAATAAGAGGTCATGTGGGAGCACATCTGTATACACCCAAGGCTTTGTATACAGAATGCTGTAGGAAATGCAAAAATAGTGTTTGCTCTGATATCTGAGTGTTATTCATAATTAATTACTCTCGGTAGGTTACACTGTAAATATGTCAGTGTAGATGTTGTCATTATACACTAAAACCATCGTAGCCTCACTCTGTAAGGTGCAAACATGCAGATGAGGAAAACGAGGAAATCAATGTACAAAATACAAACACCTACTTACTTGAGAGTAATCAATATATATCAATAGTAAATCTCTCTATGTACAGAAAGAAACATCTGAAAGATATCGTTTTAGAAATATTGGCAATGTAACATAAGTATGATAATATATCACACAGGATATTCACATTCAGATTGGGAAGGAGATGGGAAGTGTATTGAAGGAACGTTGATTGAACTCATGTCAGAGCACAGCATGAGGTAAAGGCTTCTTCCAGATGCACATGCAGGATCAGCCACATTATTTGAGCCAACAATATTCCAGAATATCAAGGAAGAAAAAATGCTTCCTGGATCATAGCCCTACTTCCAGCTGTCACTGACCGGCATCAGTCCAAAGCCAGTTTCCTTAGATTGATTTTTAAAATGCATGACTCATCTCACATAAATTCACACATGGCAATTGTAATAAATGGTGCTGACAAAAAATCACTGCAATCACTTCCAATTTCTCAGTTTTCAGCATGTGAAGTACATTACATGTAAATGAGCCTCATCATCAATAGAACTGTTTGCAAATTAAGCTGGCATTGTCTCTGCTGTAAAAAATCCCCAAAACATAAAACCTGACCAAAAAATACTGTGCGCAGCTTCAGCCGAGCAATTAAATTCCTCTGACAAAGCAGTTAAATGACTCAGGCAATAAACTAACAAGGAGTGGCAATGAGTGGTACTGCTGGTTGAATACGTAATACTGGGAAAGTCTGAACCCTGCAATTCGAAAGGAATTGGAGGTGACAGCACTAAGTGTGTGGACTGAACACAAATGTTGAAAGTGAGGTAATTCAGTTTGGAAACTCCAGCTCTGCTGTTTCATCTTTCAGTGACTCCTGATCCGCCTCACGTGCCTCTTCTTCTTCCTGAAATGGAAACAGAGCATTGTTTAGTGGAAAACACAAATCAACCAGGTTTCCCTAGAATATTACTTCTCATTAAAGGAATTTGTTTTTACATTCTGATAAATGTCCCTCAAAAATAAGTCTATAAACTTCAAACAGTGTTAAAACAGGTAAAAACCCTGCTGCTTGAGGGTGTTATAGTATAGTTGGTATAGTGTAATGAACAGCACTGCTATACATCTTGTGCAACAGGGTTCAATGCAACATGCGCTACGCCAATAAGAATCCTTGAGCAAGACATTAGCCATGAGATTTGCTTAAATCAATAACTAAACATCATCACATTTTACCATTATAACTGTTATGTGGCTTTATGTAACAAACTTTTCAACATCATTGAGAGTTCGCCATGCAACGAAAACAACCTTTCTATCAGATTCAGCATTAACATCATAATCTTTGGTATCAGACCAAACAGGCTAACCCTCCCACATACAGTAACTACAGCAGACCTGGAACATTCCATCACAATAATTTTCTTTTCAAAGTGGCTCAACTCTGCCCCCATTCTTCCTGCTTCAAGCACATCAGCTTAAAAAACTGATGGTTGTTGTTGCCAACAACTCACTTGTTGCCACTTGCTGTCATTCCATTTTATTATACATAACTTAATGTATGGACATCTGGTGGGAATGTCATTGCAACAGCACCTTTAGAAAGATATTGACTTAGAAAATTGGTGACGTGTTCAATACCGATTTTATCCACTGTATAAATGTCACCACCTAAAGGTGCTATTGTAATGAAATAACTAGATGGTCAATGTTATGCACTGTCAGTCGTCATAATGTTATGGCTGATAGATAATAGAAATATATAGGCATTTGTGACATCACAGAATCAGCACAAGTAAACTATTTGCGATTTTTCTGTTTTGCTGTTTCTACCTGTGAGTTTATTTAGTAAACTGCTGGATTAATTGCATGCACACATCAGAAATATCCCAAATTCTCAATGTTTGTTTATTTCACTGGGTTGTACAATAAAAATTTGATTTTTTCAAAATCTGCTCTTTTAGTAGTTAACTCATAGCTATTTATAAAATACTAACGAGAAACAACAAAAAGCTAGCATCATGGGGGAGTCACTTAAAGCACCCGCAGATTTAGAGAAGGACACAAATGGAAAGCGACAGCCATCTCAGGAGTTAAATGAGTCTGACAGATGCAATTATCCCCCCTTCCTGAGGTTAATACACACATCTACACTCAGCCATGTGTGATTACCTATTCCTAACCACACAGTGCCCTCCTATAATCCCAGAACTACAGCTGTATTTACACACACCTCAAATGACACCTCAGCCTCAGGAAACAGTAGTCTCTCAAAATTCTGTTGACCACATTCCATACTGCTATCACAGATGTCTTTCCCCAGAAAGATTTGAAAATTAGGACTAATGTCATGCGACATGCTGCATTAACAAAAGCTTTAGTGACAAAAGCTCTTTGAAAACATATAGTATACTAAAGCCATGGCACGCTGTCCAGCCATTCAGTTCAGTCCAAACTTTGGGATTTATTCTGTTCCACAGAAAGTGTGAACTAGGTTAGAATAGGTTAGAACATTCCAGAAACAAGTGAAAGGCAGAAGAACATTCTGTAAATGGAGAGCAAACATTTATAAAATGAAGTGAACGTGAGACATCTGCTCAGGTCAGTGTGAGAACATTCTAAAACATTGTGAATGAGAAAAAAAACACTGTAGACAGATGTAAATGGAGAACTTTCTAGAACATAGTGAATGTTAGTGAGAATTTTGCTGTAATGTCAGTAGACAAAACACTGTAGAAAAATGCAATGGAGGAACAACATTCCAGAACTGTCAGAATCAGGAAGAACATTTTAGAACAATGTAAGTGGGGGGACATTCGAGAACAGAGTAATTGGGAATTCTAAAATATTGTACAGTAACATTGTAGAACAGTGTGAAGAGAGAAGAAAGATGTAGAAGGAATTTCTAGAATGGTATGAACTGGGATATCTAATCTGAATTGATGGAAAATGTATTACAGTGTGAATGGAACAAAGGTACTCCAGGTGAGCCACTACAGGTACTTTACAATAAATTACTGTAATAATTATAAAAATATGTAAAATAAAAAAAATCAATTCAGATAGGTTGCAACACTTCCAACTCCATCACACTGAGCACTGGAGCTCCACAAGGCTGCGTGCTCAGTCCCCTGCTCTTTACTCTGCTCATTCAACAGCCAACCATATCATCAAGTTTGCATGATGATGCAACTGTGCTAGGGATGGTAGGGATGATGAGTCGGCATACAGAGATAAGGTGAAACAGCTGTCCACATGATGCACAGAAAACAATGTCAACAAGACTAAAAAGATTGTTAAAGACTTCAGAAAAACCTGTCCTACCCACACACCACTCAGCATCAATGGTTCAGCTGTGGAGATCGATTAAAGTACCACGTTCCTTGGTGTGCACATAAGTCTTCCCCCCCAGCATCCTTATCACCTTCTACAAAGGCACCATCGAGAAAGTTCTGACCAGCTGCATCACTGTCTGGCACGGCAACTGCAGAATAACTGATCACAAGCATCTGCAGAGGATTGTGAAAACAGGAAAGAACATTTTTGGGGTTCCTCTACTTTCACTCCAGGACATTTTCCACAAACTGACAGCATGCATAGCCTGCAAAATTGTGCAGGACCTCTCAAACCCCTCACAACACTCAGATAGACTGTTCACACTTCTGCCATCCAAAAAAGGTTCTGCAGCATCAGAGCCAGAGCAGCCAGGGGGGACTGCAGCACAGTTTCTACCCCCAGGCTCCTCAACACCATGCTGCCCCCTAGGATCTTCCAGCCTACCTCAGCATTGCCTCACACCAGCTAACAAAAAACCTTACACATGTACAGATGCTTTCCAGAAAACTAATTTGCACAAAAAACACTGTTCATCACAAAATTACCCTATAAAGTATCCTGCACTTTGCACATTGACATCCCATGGCACTTATAGAGATCATGCTGCCACCAAACATTCTGTCCCTGAACTATATCATTATGTCTTTACCAGCATCATGCTGCTATTCTATACTAACTAAACAACTCAGGTTTCTTTTCTTTTCTATACATAAGCATGTCTTTTTTGCATTTTGGTCATTTGTTATATTTTGTTTTGTGTATTTAGTAATTTACTTTCTTATTTGCACTACAGTGTATATAGTGAAGATGACAATAAAATTCACCTTGACTTTTTAAATATTTATTTACTGACCTGGAATTGTATTAGAACAAGAATTCAAAAAACAGAGAAAAAAGAGGAAGAAAAAGAAAACCTATAATGTGCAGATTTGAAATCCTGAAATTAACATAAGAGGGAAACAGTTTTTGAGTGTAAACATAACAAAGAAATACTGGCAGATAAAGAGACCCGGCACACCCTCTCAAGAGATCTGAAATTGGATCTGGAGTATGACCACCTCGCAAAAAATGCTACATATTTTTAAATAAAGTTACTTAACTGCTGTACAAACTGATGTGTAAAGTGAAGTACCTATTTGTCATTGTGACACACATCACACAAAGAAACCACAAGAAAATGTGACCTCTGCCTATAAACTCCACAGTGGGCAGCTTTTAACAGCGCCTGGGCAGCAATGTAGTGAGATGGTTCCTTGCTTAAGGGTACCTCAATGGTACCTGGGCTGTGACTGTAACCTGGAACCCTCAGATCACAAGGGCAAGCTGTGAACATGAATACAAGAATATATGTGGGTGCACAGGTAGGGTAGACCAAGCCAGCATGTGGACTTGATGGTGTCTGTTGGAGAACATTGACTGGGTGTGTTCTGGATGCTAGGAGGTCCTGACACAAGAGCTGTACAACATGATTCTTTTTCTAACCTTTAAGAACTGCAGTCTCTGGCTGGTAAATGCGGACTGCAGCAGCTCAGTTCATTTAATCTGCAAAGGCAGCTTTTGCTTCATCCAGCAGCGTCTCAGTCCGGAGTCTCTGTGTCCGGAGGGAACTTTTGATATACAGTGTAGTCCTTTTGAAAAATGTGGTACTTTTTCCCGAACTCTGGATACTTTGCTGCTGGCCCTCGGGGGGATATAAATCTCAAAGAGGGGCGACACCTCATGAACCCCGGCTCTGGATCAGCCGGTGCCATCCACCAAATCTCTCTGACAAGTCTGCCAATTTCCCAATTACCTGCAGTGCCATACGTTACCGCCAGGCCAGTCGGTGCTTAAATGAGAAACAAGATGGCAGGGTGGGACCTCAGCATGCTAAGTGGCTTAGTTAGGCTAACTGCCCCAATTTTCCCCCCTTCCATACTTTTTTTTTGGCCATGATTTATAGCGCGTCCCTGGGGAAGGGATGACACCCGTGCTCCTGGACACTCAGGGACTGATTTGTGGGTCCTGCTGTGCTCCCCTCCTCCTCCGAGGGACAGCAGAGGACTCGTTTCGCCTCATGAGTTACAGCTGAGACTTAGTTGCTGTTGGCAGAGTTTACGCACTAGCCAGAACCTCAAATAATGCAGGCAAGCTGCTCGAAAGTGTCTGACAGCACAGAGCAGAAATAGGAGAGGGAGTGAGGAAACAGTGTTTAAGCTTCATCTGTTTCTCAGTTCTGCATACTTTACATCAGACAAGAGCTATGAAGGTCTACAGGACATGTGAGCATTAAAACCGACAGTATTCATGTCTATTGTAGTAAACTCCAGCAAAGGACAGTATGGACATTCAAACATGTACATCTTAACATTACAGAGGGACATAATTCAGTCGAATAATACAATAAACCAGGAATGGATGATGTGTGGGCAATATGGTAAATATGTCCAGATTTAAGAACATGCTCATGAAACAGATCATGATTAGGCGACAAAAATAAATAGAGCTTTAATGATTAATTCAAATTAATAAATGTAATTCACCTTAGTAATAAACTTTTTTATTTGTACAGCTTGATATACAAATTAATCCAATACTGAAATACTAATAATAGCAAACCCCTTTTTTAGATAATGCTGAAAATAGTTTTCATATACCGTGAATATTGTGGAAAAACGACTGTAATCCAAAAATAATGATTAAATCTTCACCATTCTTTGCCTAAAATAATTTTTAACAGGAAAGAGAATAAAATACAACTTTTCTCTGACCTCTGTTTTCTCTGAACCTCAAATTTTGACTAGTTTTTATTAGTGGTATTCTAATTTCCTCCATTATCAGCATTTAAATCTGATGCATTCATTTCCAAACAAGATACATTGTTTGTATTTATAGTAAAAGGTGGTACAGGTTGTCCTCTTCCAAAATTAGCATCATTTTAACACAGAACATTCAATCATTTACAAATAAAGCATAAAGTTAAACTCGTATCCAGAAAACTGGATCAACCTTTGCATCTGACGTTAAATTATTTTATGCAAAACAGTCGTCTTTACCTGGAAGCACTGAACATTTTGTGAAAAATATTCCTTGTGATGCTAAATCTCTCTTCATAGAAAGTGAGCATGTCTCTTTTTTGCTGACAGGGTGACATTTTCTTCAATGTGCAGAGCCAGCTTGAGGACAGTGGCCTCTGCAGGCCCCATCCAGCTGACAGGCAGCAGCTTTGTGGGATATCTCCATCCCTCTCCTCTGGGGAAGAGCAGGGGACTGCATCCTGCCACTCACACTCTCCACACTCTCCACACAGCAGCCAGCCCTGTGGCAACTGCTTACACATGTATGCTAATGAAATGCCACGTTCTTTATTCTAATGGCATCCTCAATTAAATGGGGGGATGGGGGGTGGGGGGTAAAAAGGCGAAATGAAAGAGGTAAATATAAAGAGAGAAAAACAGAACCAGAAAGACACAATGAAAATAAAAATTGTGAGAATGTAAAAAAAAAAAGACAGAAGTAAAAAAAAAAAAAGTGAAGGGTACAATGATAAAGAGGAGAAAGAGAAAGAAATAGAACATACTAAGAATGGAGAAAGAAAGGGAGAGAAAGACAAAAGGGGTGGACAAGATGATAGGGGGAGAGAGAGGTGTAAACAAAAAAGAAAGTAAAGGGCATGAGCGAGGGTGTGCATTTGAAGGAATAAAGAAAGACATGGGGAAAGGATAGAAAGATAAAGAAAAGAGAGAGGAAGTGAGACAGAGTGAGCAAGAGAGAAAACTGAGGGGTAAGGGAATGAGACAAAGAGCTAGAGAGCGACCAAGCGAGTGTGTGTGTGTGTGTGTGTGTGTGTGTGTGTGTGTGTGTGTGTGTGTGTGTGTGTGTGTGTGTGTGTGTG
>JBBIGC010000137.1:17908040-17923208 GCA_037576955.1 Lepidarchus adonis
TTTTAATCCATAATGGCTTAGTGCGTTACCAATGATTTTCTTGGAGACCATGGTCCCAGCCGCCTTGAAACCATTGAGAGAAGAAAAATACACCTCACAAAATGATCTTGGCACATTTCATTAAAGTGGTATAGATTTGTCAACATGGTATTTATATCCTGTGAGGTCAACATGTAGACAACGGGCCTGTTTTCACAAACCACCTAGGAAGAGTGTTGATCTAAAAATGGCTTCTATGACAATAACTCTCAAGCACTAAGAGCTGAATAAAGTAGCTGAACATAAAGTTCTACACATTGTTACAGCTGAATAGTCCTTAAATCACACCAATACATTCATACCACCTTAATGAAGGGAACTACTGATTATTGGTTTCTTGTTCTAGAGGTTTTCCCATTGTCTTTACCACCAAGAACTGAATCCAATTTGAGAAAAATGTCTGGGTGACTGCTGACTTCTAGTGTCCATTAGCTGTTAGTCTAATAGATCCATTGTTATGAAAATCTGATAAGGACATGCAATAACCATAAATGTCTTACATTCAGAAAGCATTTGCAATCAATCTTTAGAATAACTATATTTTAGACTTTGTTATATTTTAAAATTAAAAACAAACTTAACTCCAAAAAGACACAGTGAAGGACAAGGTGGAGTCTGTAAAAAAAATGGGAGCTGATAGTTGCTGAATAACAAAGGGAAAGGACCTACTTGCCTTTCTCTCAGAATCTCCGCTATCAGGGTTAATTAGAAAAATTCTCATAAGGTCTGGTGCCACAGCAACACAGACTGCCTTCTCTCTAGAGTCACTCTAATCTGACTGCACTTGGTTCAGTCCGTCGTGCCAAAAGCTCTCATGGTACGAGCATGACCACAGGGCCTGAGCACAGGCCAGAGAGAGCAGACGAAGATATTTCCAACACTCCACACCTACCTCATAGCCATTGCAAAGATATAGCCCATTTCAATTCATTCGCAATTTGAGCATGATGGAAAAAAAAGAAAACCAGAAAAAGATGCGTTGGGAGTTTTGGACACACAGAAGCACCAGGCGGAGGGCCATCTGGCGTCGGTGCTATGGGAGATAGATGGGTTTTTCTACCTTATGTGCGTTTTGGAGGTCGCCATTGCCTCCAGGGAAGGGTCACACTACTGTCACTTGACTAATCTTCCACCACTTGAAAATGCACAGTGACGTTGCAAAATCAACACAAAAATTGACCCAAAAAAGACATCTTCTTTGCATTATTCTTTTTTTACACCGTGGATTAATAATATGAAACTTTACTTACTTTAATTATTGAAAGACCTTTCCTTATGGATTTGTATAGATACAGTATCTCACACAAGTAAGTACACCCATCACATTTTTGAAAATATTTTATTATACCTTCTTATGGAACAACAGCAAAAATATGACACTTTGATACAATGTGAAGTAGTCAGTGTACAGCTTGTATAAAAGTGTACATTTTCTTTCCCCTTAAAATAACTCAACACACATGTCTCATTAATGTCTAAATCACAGACAACAAAATTGAGTGTCCTAAATGAAAATGACCAACCTGTGCCCAATTTACCCTCCCCGGTGTTATGTGACTTGTTAGGTCTTAGATGTGAATGGGGAGTAGGTGTGTTAAATTTGGTGTTCTCTCACTCATACTGGTCACTGGATCAGCAAGGCACCTCATGACAAAGAACACTCTGAAAAAAACAAGTATTGCTCTTGTCACATGGCCCTGGGCTACCACGTGCCACGCCCTGCTCCAATGATGAGATCCAGCTCGAAGAGTAGTTCAGCACTCTGGACAGCGACCTAACCTCGGTCAGTAATGGCTGACTTTGGGAGCGAAGAGCACGACGGGGCCGTGCCCTTTTCCCGCACGGCTGGCGGCGAGTTTGTTCCAATCAGGCTGTCTGACGTGCATAAAGGGCACCATTACGGAGACCCGCGTGCTCAGTCCTTCAGCTCGCTGAACCCAAAAGCCAGCTACCGGAGTCCTCCCTTGTTTTCCTAAATTGTGTGTTCCTTACCTTTTCTAATTCTCGCTCTCGCTCCCCTTTTCCTCGTCTCTGTGCTTGGAGACAACCCAGTGTCTCTCTTCTGTTTTTGCATGTCCGGGACCAGACGAGGGACTCCCTAACAAAAAAGCACCGCCATGCGGACCTACCAACCCCTACCTGAGCTTTTCCCGTCATTACCTTTGTGTGTTTCCTTACTCTGCTAATAAACTACCCTGTGAGGGTTGTTTTAACATCATACCAGTCATGTTTGGTTTGTCTATGTGCCAATCACACTCTACATAAAGATGGCCTACGCTATAAAAATATTGCAAACACCTTGAAACTGAGCTGCAGCACAAGGGGCCAAGACAACGGAGTGGTTTAACAGGACAGGTTTCACTCAGAACAGGCCTCACCATGGTCGACCAAATAAATGCACATGCTCAGCGTCACATCCAGTGGTTGTCTTTTGAAAACAGATGTATGAGTGCTGCCAGCATTAATGCAGAGGTTGAGCATCTGTGAGGCATCATCACACAGAAGGTGGAGGAGCGCATGGTCTCTAACATCCACCAGCTCCGTGATGTCATCAGTGAAAGAGGATTCTAAAAGCAACCTGTGAAGCTTGAGCGAACTCCATGTCCAATTATATAGTCCAATTATATAAGCTGTACACTGACTACTATTTATCTTCAGTGTTGTCCCATGAAACAATATAATATCCACAAAAATGTGAGGTGTGGATACCACATATCACATTTATCTGTATTAAAAAGGGAGTGAAATACAGTGTTCTTAAATACAGTCATTATAATAAATATAAATTAGGTTTACCAAGGTAGCCAAATTAAGTCTAATATCATAACTGGGGCTTAAAGAGAAAAAACAACAACATTTCCAAGAAAAAGAAATTCCTTGCACTTTTGAACAGACTTTCATTCCACTTTAGACCCAACTAAACTTCTAAACATGTGCTGAAAACTCCTGCTCACTCTGAGTTGCCGTGAGTGATGTGGCTCTCTCTAGGGGACATCAATTATTTGAAGGTAATGTACAGTCGCTGGTGACTGATCGGGAATGAAAACGTAGCAGATAGATGACACAAAGGCACAAGCCACTTAGACTGATGTTGCTATTTAAACAGAGCACGTTTTCTAATTATGTGATTTATGGCCATCATTGTGGATTCACTGGCGCTCTTCCTCCAGACCTCCGCCTGCTGCCTTCTGTGCCCTTACACCATTAGAGAAATGTTCTGATTATTATAATTAACCAGACTTTTATTCACTTAACCAGTTATTTAGAGTATATGAACTCAAATGATGCAAATGGTTGGATTTCAAATGTGTGCAATGTAGTTTTGTATTTTTTGTAAATCTGGACAACCACAGTAATGTAAAAAAACAAAAACAAACAATCTTATGCATCTTTTGTTATTGAAAAGATGTTAAGACAGTCTCCCTAGGACATAGAAAAAAAATACACAATATTTTCAGCAAACATCGATGCAGCAAACACTGATGCATCTATCTGCTATGGTTTCATTCTTGTACGTGGAATTGTCTCCCATTCTTTCTTGCCAAAGGCTTCTAGTTCTGTAATATTATTTGGTTGTTAAGCATGCACAGCTCTTTTAAGATCTACCCACAAGTTTTCAATGATGTTTAAATCAGGGGACTGTGATGGCCATTCCAACACCTTCAGCTTGTGTCTCTTTAGGTTCTCCATGGTGGATTTCTAAGTTTGTTTAGGATCATCATCCTGTTGTAGAAGCTCATCCTCTTTTCAGCTTCAGCTTTTTTACAAATGGTGTGATGTTTGCGTCCAGATTTTTTTATGTCTTACCACATGACATTCTCCCAATCCTCCTCTGGATCATCCAGATGTTCTCTGGCAAACTTAAGACAGGCCTGGACATGTGTTGGCTTAAGCAGGATTTTAATCCATGACGACGTAGTATGTTATTAATAGTAACATTTGTTACTGTGGTCCCAGCTGTCTTCAGGTCATTGACCAATTCCCAGTGTAGTTATGGGCTGTTTCCTCACCTTTCTCAAGATCATTTGTACCCGTAAGGTGAGATCTTGCAGGGAGCCCCAGATTGAGGGAGATTGTCAGTGATCTTGTTTTTATTCCATTTTCTAATAATTGCTCCAACATTTGAACTCTTCTCACTAAGCTGCTTGTCAATTGTAGATCAGCTCATCCCAGTCTTGTACAGGTGTACAATCTTGTCCCTGATGCCATTAGACAGCTCTATGGTCGTGGCCGAGGTGGAGGTTGGAGTCTGTGGACAGGTGTCTTTTATACAGATAAGTTAACAGGTGCCATTGATACAGGTAATGAGTGGAGGATAGAAGAACTACTTAATGAAGAAGTAATAGGTCTGAGAGGGTCAGAATTCTTGCTTGTAGGAACTAAATACTTTCTGCACCATTATACATATAATTTTTTTTTAAATCATACAATGTGATTTCCTGGATTTTTTTTAAAAAAAAGAAGTGAACCTATGATGAACATTACAGACCTCTCTCATCTTTTTAAGTGGGACAACTTGCAGAATCAGTGGCTGCCAAATACTTTTTTGCCCCACTGTAGGAATAGCATTAAAGAGTTTGAAATGTTTGCATGTTCCAAAAAAATAAAAAAAATAATGTACAATATGTACATATCTGCTTAAGTAGAGCAATATGACAAAATCCATATTCTTTGCAGCTTTAAGGATGTCCAGTCTTCACCCTAACATTTCCGTTGAGACATCATTTCAGTGGCCGTGCTGCTGTGTGTGCATCATAGTGATTAACAAGGTGACAAAACGCAGACAACTGGTGATACTTCCTCAGTGACATCCCATCTTCCTGATGCATGTGTGCGTGCGAGTGTGTGTGGCGAAGCCTCACAACTTGTCTGAAAGTAAATTCTGCTTCGGTTTCTGTTCTCGTCACTCATTCGCACCTATGAAACAGGTGGACGCAAGGCAAAGCTTTCATTACCACAAACGTTAAAGCCAGATCAATGCACTTCTCACTCATTAAGTGACCGTCACCCATGGAAACACACCTCTGCCACGTGGTTGCCATAGTGAGCGGAGGGCGGTCGGGGGCTTTTAGCTGCCAAGTCGGGGCTGAGTGCATGGCCAATGACAGGTCAATCAGTTAGCACAAATGAAAGAATTTTACAAACAGCAGAGCCATTACGGCAAGGAGAATTACCCGACGCTAGCAACCCTGTGGGGTGCTGCCCACAATCTAGATTTCCCTCAATCACAACTCATTCCCATGGTGCTCGCAGGGCAATCCAGGGGGTGGATTTCTCCCTTTCTCCACTCAGAGAACTCAAATAAAAAGCGACTGGGGATCTGTTAACAATACATTGACTGATCAGACAATGGATTAGTGACAGAGGAAAAGCCTTAGGATGGCAAAAAAATCCAACCCAATGCCATGTAAAAGAAACCCTGATGTTATCAGAAATTATATATGATTATCATCATGGTTTTTTGTGCTACATTTTCTACAAGGCCTTTTCAGGCAAAGTCATATACCTTATTTAAAAACTCAAGCCACTTGTATTTGATAAAAAGGAAATGGGGCATCTGGGGGGACATGTCTAGACCTTGGACCTTAAGGTTTTGGCACATCCTAGAGGTCCCATAGTCTAACTTCAGCATCACACAGTTCCAAGAAAAGAACATTTTGGAATTTCATAGTTTTCAGCATTAATTTGTCATAAAATGTAATCTGATCTTCACCTTTCTATAATTCTAAAAGACAGTGAGTCTCAAGATTGGTCCTGAAGCACACTGGATATTTTATTTTCAATGTTTATATAAGGAATGTTATATAATTATATATATATCCCACACAGGAACATGTATTCTCTGCCTTTTACCCATATAAGGCATTGAACACACACACCTGGAGCAGCAGGAGTTAAGTTGCCTTGCTCATGGGCACTTCAGTCTGCTGGCTGGTTCTAGAAATCGAACCTGTGACCCTTTTTGTCATTAAGCCACTTCTCTAACCATGAGGAAACTGCATTTTCCTTACTCTAGCATATCAGCTAACAAGGCTTTCCTGAATTGAAATGAGTGTGTTAGAGCAGAAAAATACTAAAATATTCCAGGACCAGGATTCACTGATATAAGAACTATACAAAAGCGTAATGATTTTAAAAAAAAACAACTACCCAATAGGATATCCCTCTTAGATTTTAAAAGTAGAAATCTAAGAAATTCTGCTAATGCAGATACACGGTTCTTTTATCTATGTTTAGGATATTTTTGAAAATCTGATCTTTTACAAACTTTCAAACACCCCTTTATTTATAAAGATTTTTATACAAGCAACTTACATATTTTTCATATGTAAACTGTTTTTGAACATCCACCTTCTCCTCAAAGTGGAATAAGTGATTTACTGACCATAGCGGAGGTCAGTTCATCAGGAGTGAAACAGGAATGTTGCTAAAAATGTCCACTAATCCATCAAATAATGATATACTGCTGGAACCCAATAAGATTTGGTCCATTTGGTTACATTTTACCTCACACTACTTTGTGCCAGTGTTCCCTTACTATACATTTGTATATGTTACTATAACATCTCTTCCTTATGACAGTTTGTTTCTGGGAGGTCCACACTGTAACCTTTCTGTGAGATAACAGCTACAGAAAGGAGAGGTGCAGGGACAGACTGGTGTGGGTGTGTGGGTGTGTGTGTGTGTATGCAGGTGGACTGAAGGAGAGCGAGGGGAGTAAAGATAGATAGAGGCACGGGGAGAGCTGGGTTAAAGGTGAAAAAAAGGCAGGGAGGAGGGAAGCCGTACCTGTCCAAGGATGCCCCCCATCATGCTCCACATGGCCTGGCCCTCCGTCCTCAGCAGCCCATTGACATTCTGCAGGTCCTCCAGAGATTCACACAGCTGTGGCAGATAAAACAGAAGCAAGGCAGCAGATAAGATAAGGCAAGGACAAGTTAGGCAGCTCAGTCCATTAACACACATATGCACATACACACATGTATATAAGGAAAATCAGAGACAAATCCACTTGAAGAGGACAAATATCCCTTTACATGACTGATATAAAGATTATAACTGATAATATCAGTGGGTATAAAAATAATACTGACACATGAAAAGTGCATGCATTGCTAATCTATTACAAATAAAAATATGCCTTGTTGCATCAACAGTGTTGATGTGGTGTTTAGAGTGAAATTTTCTCGTTTAAATTGAAGAAAAACCTTACAATGACATATTGAAGGTGAAAAGAACAAAAGACAGATTGTGGAACAAAGCGGTTTGAAATGCTAATGCTAGGTAGTATTTTGACATCTGGTGTAACCTACATTTCTGGGTAGACCTGCAGGCTTGGATGAGCACAGCAAAGACATATTTGTACATCACACACTGAGAATCTAATTTATTCATATTGATATTGATATTTTTTTAAACATGCAAGCGGACTTTTCTCAAACTACACAATGCTGAAAAGTTGATTCATGAATTTGTTTTCTTCAGACTGTTGCAATTTAATATTCATTGGATTACTGAAAAACAATCGCCATTACAACTTCTGAATGCAACAATCAGAGTACCAACACGTCTGATTTATAATTTATAATATTTATACATTACGTTTAAGCTGTTGAAGGATAAGTACCTACAGTATCTCACAAAAGTGAATACACCACTCACATTTTTGTAAATATTTCATTATTTATTTTATATCTTTACAAGAGTGAAAGCATAAAAACAATATGGATTATTGTCGGCGCAATGAGGCTGAACTCGAGTCCTTTGTTGGAACGCCCTTCTAAATGGCTTAAAGGAAATAATAAAAGCTAGTTTTACAACCTCTTTTAGCTCAGCTTAATAGTGTTTTACAGTTTACTGGCTGTCAAAGCTTGAACAATATAATGCAACTATAGGTGGAGCCTGTCAGTATCTTTAACTGATTTGGTGATTCAGTTAATTAGCTCCTCATTAAAAAAAAAAAAAAAGAAGATTTAAATTGAAATTAAATGATTGTTGAACATGAGTCCTTGGTATAATATAAAACAACCAGCTTTGATATTATGAGCCAGTTCATGTATTGGCTGGAGCCTAATTGGACATTTTTGAGAAATGATGGTAAAAAAAAAGGACATGATCCCACAATTCCCTACTGGCTCTTGTACTTAAAGTAAACAAAGTACGACAAAGCTGCAGCAAACAAAGAAGCAAACAACAGTGGCATTCTACTTCCTCAGTATATATCCTTGACAAAAGAGCACACACACACACACACACACACACACACACACGCACATGCACACGCACACACATACACATACACAGAGAGAGAGCTCCCAGAGCTGGCATTTGAGTGTGCGAAGGCCACTCTGAGCTCCAGACAGTAGATAAGCGTCAGGCAGGCGTGTGATAGAGAGCATGATGAGAGGGAACAGTGGAGAGGTGAAGTTATTATGGAAGTGTGAATCTAAACTACAGAGTGCTTCGTCTTATCTCTGCTGTGTGTGAAGATGAGACTATGCATAGAGAAGCTAACACTAGCATTTAAAAATCTGCTCAGAGTGACAAGAGACTTCACTCACATGCACCCAGCTCATCTAGGTCAAACACTCAGGACATTTAGCTTTTTTGTTGCCACATAAGTTCAATAAAAAAATGATATTTTAAAGAGAAATGTCAGGCTTCTGAAAAGTATGTTCATTCCTATGCACTCAATACTTGATTGGGCCTCCTTTTGCATGAACGACTGCATCAATGCAGTGTGGCATGGAGGTGATCAGCCTGTGGCTCTGCTGAGGTGTGATGGAAGCCCATGTTGCTTTGATCTCAGTCTTGAGGTCGTCTGCATTGTTGGGTCTGGTGTCTCTGATCTTCCTCTTCACAATACTCCATAGATTCTCTATTTGGTTCAGGTCAGGTGAGTTTGTTGGCCAATCAAGTAACACCCTGGCCGTTGAACCAGCTTTTGGTACCTTTGGCAGTGTGGGCAGGTGCCAAATCCTGCTAGAAAATAAAATTAGCATCTCCATAAAGCTTGTCAGCAGAAGAAAACATGTGCTCCAAGATTTCCTGGTACATGGCTGGGTTGACTGTGGACTTCAGAAAACACAGTGACTCATCACTGACTGTGGAAACTTCACACTGGACATCAAGCAACATGGATTCTGTGCCTCTTCACTTTTCCTCCAGAATCTGGGACCTTGATTTTCAAATGATGCGCAAAATTTACATCCATCTGAAAAGAGGACTTTGGACACTGAGCAACAGTCCATTGCTTTTTCTCCTCAGCCCAAGTAAGACACTTCTAATGTTGTCTCTGGTTCAGGAGTGGCTTGACATGAGGAATGTGACATTTGTAGCCCATGTCTAGGATTCGTCTGTGTGTAGGGGCTTGTGGTGCGCTGACTCCAGCCTCAGTCCACTCCTTGTGAAGCTCCCCCAAATTCTTGAATGGATTTTGCTTGGCAATCCTTTCAAGGCTGCGATTGTCCCTGTTGCTGGGACAACCAGCTTCTTTAGCAATGACCGTTTGTGGCTTACCCTCCTTGCAGAGGGTGTCAATTCTTCTGGACATCTGTCAAGTCAGCAGTCTTCCCAATGATTGTGTAACCTCCTGACCCAGACTAAGACCATTTAAAGGCCTTTGCAGGTGTTTTGATTTAGTTAGCTGATTAGGTTGTGACACCATGACTTTTCAAGATTAAACTTTTTCACAATGTTCTAATTTTCTGATACAGTAAATTTTGGCTTGTATTACAGTATCTGAAAGTCATAATTACAGAAATTTTAAGGCTTGACATAAAAGGCTTGACATATTTCACTGTAATGAATCTTTATAATGTATGCATTTCACTTCCTGAAAGGAACGTCAAGAAATATTGAACTTTTTCAAAATATTAATTTTTTTTTGGATGTACCTGTACATATACATGCATGCACAATACATACACAGTACTGTACAAAACTCTGGCAGTTGTGCAGACTTTTTGTTTCCATTCCACTCCATCACACAAAATCTGCAGCATAACAAAATGTGATTTATGATAACCAATCACACATGGAGCAGCAGGCAGCTATTAACAGCACCCAGGGTGCAGTATAGTGGGACGCTGTCTTGCTCAATGGTACCTCAGTGGTGTCTGATCCAGGATTTGATCCTGCAACCTACCGTTCTTAACAACTAGGCTCCCATTTCCAACCATATTTCCATATTTAGGGAATTTACAAAGGTCAGAATGAGTGCAATGGCCAAGCCTCACCTCAAGTGAACCACATTCTTGATCATGGTATCGTCCATCAGGTAAGTATACATAATATTTTACTACACACTATTTCACTGAAGGGAAAATTTTTTGCAAAAAAGACCATGAACACACCTGGAGCAATGAGCAGCCACTGTTGTGGCACCCAGTGAGCACTAAGGGCTTAGGTGTTTAATGAAGGGGTTTAATAGTTAAATAAAACTTTTTCAAATGTTTTTCAACTTTTTAATGAAGGGGTTTAATAGTTTTAATAGGGGTTTAAAAACGTTTTTAAATGTGAGCTTTTCTAAAATGTTTAACCCAATGTGTGTCAACTTTCAGCCATGTATTTGGGTCCCTGACTATTTATTTAGCTTGTTAATTAATTAATTAATTAATTAATTAATTAATTAATTAATGTATGTATTGTTAACATGAATTGACTGTTCTATGTTTATATTAATGAAGCTTTCAATTTTTACAGCTACATATACATCAATTTTTTTAGCACAACTGTCCATTAGATCCCAGTTAAAATGATTTAGTACATATAATAAATGATATGCATGGCATTATTACACCTTTATGTGGTGTCTGTGCACTGCAATGCATCCTACTACACAGTAAAAATCCCAACCAGATGTAAATAAGAACAGATTTCATCTCCAGACATTTCATATTCGTGAATGTGAATCTTGTCCTCCATGTTTGACATAAATATTTCTGCTTTATGTGTGCAGTACTAGTCACAGTGCCTCTGAAAACGATTTGTCACAGGCTTCTTCGGAGGCCAGGGTCGTCTTAAAGCAACTCAAGCAGTGCAATTAGCAACACACACTCCATTAATAACGCTTAATATGTGTCGCACAGAAAGACTGAACGCAACATTAACTCCCTTCACTTTTACTCCTCTCTCTTATTTCCTTCTTCACTGGGACTCACAGAGCAGTACTGTCTGAGATCAGAAGCTCAGGAAAAAGGCACAGAAAAGAGAGAAAGAAAAAGTCAGGGGAACACAACCGTATAAGACTTCTACTGCTAATGTCCTCTTTATGCTACTGTTCTTCCCAGGGGCAGACTCTTAAGCCCCATGTAGGTAAATAAACAGAGCGAAATCTGTGTCACCTAGCTTCCTTTTGCTGAAATAACTAATAGAAGAAAAAAAGGCCAGAAGATTGAAGAGTGAGCACTGAAAAAGAAGTTCATCCTAATCTACGCAATTAATCAGCCACATGTTCTTGGCACAAACCACAGAAAAGAAATACAACATTGGTCCACACAACCTTGTTATACTCCACGTGCAGCTTCTCTTGCTCACACTCCAACTTGTCTTTGAGGTTCTTCTGCTCAGAGATGTTGTCCTGGATCTGGATCATCCTCATGTTCCGCTCTGAATACCAATGGACACATACAGATCAATACAAAGATGGTTATCTTCTTACAAGGAAAAAAAACAGAACAGAGAACAGAAGAGAAGAGAGAGAGAGAAAGAGAGAGAGAGAGAGATGGGGAAACTGAGGGAGAATAGGCCTCCTACTGGAACCTAATGGAGTGTGCGCCCAAGGTTACCCCACACATCTGCTCTTAGCATCACTCATTTGGAGGGCGAGTGCCTCTCTGCAAGGCTACCTACCGAGTGGAATACATGTCTGGCACTGATTCTCTAATTTCGCCTGCTGTTTTGCAGTAAGAGATGAGTGTTAGAGAATAGTAAGCAGCAGATGTTGCAAGCACAAGCTTTTCAGCATTAAAATGAGCAAAGCAAATATGGTGGCAGGAAAAACGTTGAATTTCATCTACAAATATCATCAGCATTGACATGCTATATTGCCGAGACATTCCCTCAACTAATGTAGCCAATTGGACCATTTTAGTGTATTTGGAGGCTTTCATCACTTCAGCATGGCATGTGTTTCTCAGCATCAAAACTGCAGGTCAGTAATTCTAGCACCAGTATCTCCTAAAATAAATGAGTGTTTCACCAACTCAGTGACCTATCACTTACATCTAACTTGACTGTTTTGCAAACTTAGCTTAACCCACATACCCAGGTAGTAGTTGACAAAGTCTGCAGTGAGGGCAGGTTGCTTGTGTTTACGACGCCCATCTATGCTGGCGCTTGTATCAGATGTGTCCACAGGGAAGATGTCCGTGCTGATGCCCATGAGCTCTGCCTTGCGCATCAGCTTCCGGATGGCCGAGGCACTGGAGGTGAGTGGGCGGGGCAATTTCTCACGTGGCACCCAGGCCTGTGGCCGTGTGTTCCGTGAAAGCTCTGCCTTTGCCCGGTACTGCTGCAGACGAGTGGTGATTCTCGCCTGCGGTTACAGAAAAGAATCCCATTAATACAAAAGCATCCACAGACTAAGAACCAAAAGCTAGAAAAAGCAATTAAATTAAATGAACTTTGCACCCCACAGAAAAGTTTGTTTTAATCTCTCTTTTTGTAAGTAGACCAATACATTTAGACTTAGTTTTCTGAAAAGCCAACTTTCCTTTATTGTGTTTTCATTTGATGAAGAGTGGACCAATAGAAATAAAATAGAATAAAAAAATCACATTAAATAACATTACATTTAAGAACATTTAACATTTTTTCACTTTTTCCATCAAGTCACCCTGTTGGAAACGTTTTTCTACACCACCACCTAAATAGCGCAAGCAGAAACAGTAAATGTCACTAAGACCCTTAAAAGATAATGACAGAGCTTGTGGATACTCGAGGGTAGAATAAGTGTTTTAAAGCTCTTTTGTAGCTCAAACCTGGGCTTCTGGAGTGAGCTGCTTTTCTCTCTCATGTAGCGACACTTTACAGTAGGACTGCAGTGCCAGGTAATTCTTCCTCTTCCATTTCCTGTCGAAGCGGTCAGCATGCTGCTTGCAGTATGCAAAGAAGGGGTCAGCAATGTCCTAAAGAGAAACACAGTCACGGTCAGATGGAGCACAGAAAGCTATATAAGTGGTAATGGTACCAAGATATGTACCAAGTGTACTGGGACTGAGTCAATGCTATGAATTTATTCTTTTGCTTTGCTGTCTTATTGCAAGCAGTCTGGTGTGCAGATCTTGAGAAAACCAAGTCAGGATCCTTCACAGCAGAAAAATAACCTAGTCTGAATTAGAATGTAATAGCTCTAAAAGCTAACATATGAAAATGTTATGGCATGTCATGGTGATGAATACACAGCAAGAAGTGGTTTTGGGATTATTTTGAGACTGCCTGACTGATTTGTTGATTAATAGGTAGACAGACAGTTGGATGGACAAACAGAAGGACTATTTTGATGCAGTTAATATGCTGGCTAACTAAACAAAAATGGCACACAAGTGAATAAAATTGTGACATTTATAAGCATGCAAGATAACAATGCTGTAGATTGATGCACAACAAAAAATGAATATAACCAGCAAGACTGGCAGCAGTGGAGTGATGTATTTTTAGCTAAAAACCCCAAAATTAGTTTCTGATCAGATAATTGTGTACTTTTATCAGATAATTTTGTACTCTCCACCTTGATCTTCAGGATAAAAAGCAGACAAACTCAGTACCACTGATGGACTACATGTTCTTTAACTCGCAAAGCTGTTGTCAGTACTCAGTTACAGGGGGCACTAAACAAGAACTGAAGGCATTCAGTAAATAAAATACTCCATAATTCAGCCATAATCAGTATAATCTAGGCAAAGTATAAATTTGTCTTCAGCAGACTTAGACACCAATTACATCCCCAGGCTGATGTTAAGGGGCGTAGAGAACCAAGTAAAGCAGCTTTGTGGATTTAAAAGCCCAATCTCTACACTCTGAAGTATTATGTATCCTCTTGCATTTGTAGATGTTGTTCCAACATCACCATTTCTCCAGATTCCATTCTGTGTCCTCCATTTCTGGTATGTGTGATAATTTTAATGTATGGTTTCATTATTGGTGGAGATAGGCATATCTGCTCAGAGGCAGGCTAACCCATTTTGGTGGTTGCTGGTAATGATGTCTTGAGCTCCAAACTGGAGCCTGTGTGCACGCAGATAACCGTGACAAATATGCCACAACAACAGGTCTGTAAATTTCCTCACTTTTTAAAAGGCTGAGAGCATTTTACTGAGAAGACAGGCTCTGGAGCTGGAGGAAGTGTGCAAGAGCAAATCTGGGCACAACTTCCAAGAATAGAAAGTGGCCACAGTGTTCTTCTCAGAAACAGAGCTTCAGTAAGGCAGAGCTTTAGAACATAATGAACCTTTAACAGCTGCTTCATTTCTCAGCCTAGACGGCAGACATTCGCTCCTCAGCAACCCTGAATTCAACACGCGCATGCAGACACACACTCCGACACAGACCTAGACTCCCCTCCCTCTCTGTTGAGGTTGCTGGAAGCGCTTCCATTTTCCAACTCCCTGTGCCCACGGAATCGTTTAGGCTTAAGGTGTCTCGCTGGATGCTATCAGCGTTCTTACCTGTTGATACGAGGCCCTTTGCACAGCTGACTGGATTAAGTGGATTGTGGCAAATAGGCACTTTTCCCCAAGTGTTTATCAGCACAGAACGTCACCTTTATACCACAGGCCTCTTCGATACGGACTACATATTTCAGCCATGAACTTGATGAGCTGTGACTATGGCCCAGTACTGCCAGACCTAACCGACATGTTCTGCTTAGACTGCCTGATCCCCGGGTGGGCAATACAGAGGAATTAAACAGACTAATTAATTAATTTTTCTAAGCACACTGTAACCTAGTGTGTGGTTGTTGATGTGATATGGTATCAAACTAGTTGTCAAACTTATTTGTCATATTTATAGAAAGTAGTGTAATGTACTGTGAATACAAGTGTGGCATATGCTTATTATTTTGGTACTGTATGTAATACACTAGCCTATCCTATACCTGTACTGTATTAACATTTTCAGTAGATT
>JBBIGC010000137.1:17948035-17958372 GCA_037576955.1 Lepidarchus adonis
CTCTCTCTCTCTCTCTCTCTCACACACACACACACACACACACACACACACACACACACACACACACACACACAGAGCACCTGGTCAAGTTTCGGTCGCATTCCAATCTGCATACTTCTGCTCTGCATCGCACAAGTGGAACGTGAATATATCGTGTTCTGTCAAGTCACTTTACATACACCTGCACTGATTAGACTCTATATACTTGTTGTGTGTTGTGTAAATTATGTAATGATGTGTTATGTCTACTGTCAAAGCAGCGTGTCTGTCTTGTCTGTTCTGCAGGCATACTGTTATATGTTGCACCATATGTCCAAAAGAAATGTATTTAGTGAATCTTGAATCTTGAAATCTGATTAATTTCCGCTTTTCAAATTCATCGAGGGAAAGGAAGGACACCTCACACAAGGGCTTAGTGCACGAATACAGGACGCGGCCTGTTTCCGGTTTAATTATCAGCTCTCAAAAGAACTCTGGACCTGTGCGCCCTCTGCAGGATAGTACGCACTAAGCACTAATTCCCCCAGTTTGCAAGGGCAGTGGAGGGCCAGGCCACAGAGTTATTAACCGCTATACTCATAGCGCCTATTGTGAGCCTGGTCATCCACCACCATTTCACACACCAACCTGCAACATTTACACCACCAGAAATAACACAACATTTCTCCCTGTAACACATAGAAACATCAACCTCTCTGCTTCCATAATGCCCCATTTTGTCATGAGGTACCATGTTGAACTTCAGGGGACCAGTATGAGAGAGTATGAGAGCAATAACACTATATAACACACTTGCTCCCCAATTACACTTGAGACCTTGTAACAATGATGAGTCACATGACACCGGGGTGGGAAAATGGCTAATTGGGTGTACTCACTTTTTTGGCAAGCTATCGTTATAGATTATAAAGTGAAGACCCCTGCACTTCCACAGCAAATGACTTACAGTAACTCGTCACGCTGTGCCTGGACTTGAAACAACATAGCCGTCTGAGAACTGAAAATCTTAAAATCCTAATTTAGCTACAAGCTGTTTGTTTTTTTATGTAAAACAGCATCAGTAATGGCCACATTTCGTGATCTAGCAAACAAAAACCAGACTTCCAGCATTGCTTCAAGCTCAGCATGCTTCCCCAGATGCAAGCGTTTTTACTCACTTGAGATGTTCCACCATTTTGGCTTTTGGCTAAGAGAATGTTGCCACCTGACTGATTATTAAGCAGTAAAAGTATAAGTAATATCCTGCTGTGTCTTTGTCCAGTCATTGCCACCGCAGATTCACATTTCATTTTTTTTGCTCACCAGTCAGAGAATGCAGCTTTCATTTACCAGACATTTTGGGTCAATTTCGCAAACTTGAATGCAAACTCAGAATCAAAGCTGGCTCCTACTTGCAGAGGCGGAGTGTGGACAGGACCAACCAACCAGCCATCAGTCAAACAGCGGGTTTCCTGTTTTGATTGGTACAGAGACCAACCAGACCAAGCCAGCATCAGTAATTGAATCATCGTATGTTAGTTTCACCCACCCAACAATTGCAGCAGCAGCAGCCAACCTAAAGAGTTAACACAACTGATAGACTACAGCGCTAACACAAACCCAAGTTTGGCGAGCTATAGATGGAGAAATACATACACCTGACACTTTGCACATTGTTGCGAGGATGAGAGGTGAGGTTGCCGGCTTAACGAGGTAAATAACATGGAAGGAAATCTGTCCTGCAGTATTTCATGGTGAGAGGCGAGTTTGGTGAGATAATGGGGGTGAGCTAACAGGGTTACTGTATGTTATAAATATATACAGTATTGTGCAAATTGTTTGTTCCCATGTGTCTTAACAGTGAGTGTATTTCTGCCAGCAGTTATCAGAATAAATGCAAACAAACAAAAAAGCAGTAAAAATGCTACATTTGCTGCATGTGTAAAAAGTACTTGATACAGTGGAGGAAATAATTATTTGACCCCTCTCTGATTTTGTAAGTTTGCCCACTGACAAAGAAATGAACAGTTTATAATTTTAATGGTAGTTTTGATTTAACAGTGAAAGATCCAGAAAATCCAGAAAATCAAATAAAGTATATAAATTGATTTGTATGCCATTGTGTGAAATAAGTATTTGAAGTACTTGAGTGCACAGTTTCTGGAGTTTTCTACGAACTTTATAGATTGTGCAAAATTGCTGTGGCCTTACCTGTAAGCCCTGCTGCTTGTGAACACAGCTCTTCTGCTTTGAAACAGATAGAAACATTATCATCAAGTATGTATGCACCACAATGAACAATGTCAGACTGAATGACCTTGGGGTCCTAAGTGTGAAGGTCAAGAGAGCCAAGGACTTGGTCATGGATGAGTTCATAAGATTGTTAAGCAGCCATCAAGGAAATCACACTTGCAGTTGTTTTGTGTCTGTACTTCTAAATGATGAGAGCATTTCACTTTAAAAGTGTATAGGCTGCTATATATAAATATATAAAAACGATATATAAAATGTTAAAAAATATTAATTGTAGAGAATGTGATTAGTAAAGAATATCTTTCAGTAATTTTTTACATTATTTTTGTTTCAGCACTATAATAATAAGCTATATTCATAAAAATAATTGAGCATCCATAAAAAGTAGGTAATGGAAACTTTGCTATTTATCATGGCCTGTTATTATAAAGTGTTTTTCTGCTTAATAATCTTAATGTTGAATAGAGTTGTCTAAGCTCAGTGCCACCTTTTAGTTTTGGTGTCACTCTCTGGTTCCCCCAGGTCTAACTTTATACATCACTGATGTTCTGAGGTTGAAGTGGTTGCTGTAAATAGTTCTGCCCCCACGTAGCTAGGTATTTTTCAAAACGCTCATTTTCCATTTTATTTTATAATTTTTTAAAAAACACTGTCCACATGAGCACATGTTAAAACAATATGTTCATTCACACGTAAACACAAAAAACGATGTCAAATGATGACAACAGCCAAGGAGTCTTGCTTAGCCTCCACATATCAGCTAAATAACAAAGTGTGTAAGCAGCTTCTTTTACAACACTGATAGACGGCCTCATTTTGGTTGGTTGGCCTTTGACGTGCGGTCGAAACAGGTCCCAAAGAGACAGCGGTGTAGTTCATGACGTTAGAATGAATTCTCTCTGCATTCTTGTGGAAGCACAAGCTAATTTTCAAAGTTGTTGCACCAATCACTGTTCCGACCATGTCTTGTCCAAAACTGGCGCCAACGTTGGCGGCGGGTGCTCTAGTGTGACAGTGTCTGTGTTGAATATAGGAGCATCATCGAAAGCTCACTTTGATGCCTGTTCTCTTTATAATGTAACATTTTCAAAAATCGAAAAAAATCCTTCAAAAAATGTAGAAAATATTCATTTTCAGGGACCAAAAACAGTGGAAGGCCAAAACACACCAATAAAAATATGTGTGGACCCTAGTGTTGAACTAGCGTTTCTATTTGGTTTCATTCTGGCTTTTATTTCTACCCTCACTCTTACTGTTTACATTCAGAGTATAACACCATGACTCCCTCGTGGGCACTGCCAGCTCAAAAGCTCCTACTGCAGAAGATTCACGGTCAACAGGGTCATGCAGACTGTCTCTTCTCTCACTTTCTCCATATTTGCCCTTTTTCTTCCCTAGAACTGGCAACATCTGATGGAGTGAAAAACTCATTCCACTCTTGTTGTGCACACTGCAAATGTAAAGTATTGATTGCCATTATTTCATTGTTTTAGAAAAGGTCTTTTTTGCCTTTAGGCCTAAGTTAGTTACTGAGTTTAAAAAGAGTATTAAATTGAGTATTAGGTACATATATTCCTCTCATTTACATACCCTGGCATTTTCAGCAGATTGTTTCATTGGGGCTCACTGTAAAATTCAAGCTAAATATCACTTCATTCTCAGGCAACAGTGTTTATTGTGAAGAAAAATCTGAATTAAAGGTTGAACATGTTAGCAGAAATGCATGTGGATCTTTAAAAATAACAAGAACATCAGCGTGATTGGGGAAAATGACTGTTTTGGCTTGTTTTCCGAACAAGGTTTGTTTCTATCGTCCTCCTTTGACTTTGCCAGTTTAGCAAAACAGGAGACGATTAAAATAAATGAGCCTAGATTGATCCTGATACACGGCAAGGGAAGACTGATGGGGGAGGCAAGCGAAAGGGATGATTACGACTGTCCTTGTCCGATGACAAATGGCACTGCATTGTGCTAGAAAGCAACCGTTTTTTATCTCTTGGCATCAAAACACTTTTGGGGATATCATCATAGCCATCAACGTCATCATCACTGTCACCTCTCTTTTATTGCCTGTGCTCCTTGTTGTACATGATGTTAATGTTGCCTATATATGAAATTAACCAAGGTCAGAGTAATACATGCAGAAATATTATCACTATTTGTTACTGTTTTTTTTTTTTTTGCAAAATAATTTTTATTCTATTAATATGTCCTATACTTTTCCATATATACACATATATATTAACACATTACACACACAGAGGTCCCTGTAAGTTTGCAAAACCAACTTCTATATTTATGCATAAATTTGACTTAAAGCATCATCCGACTTTCAATAAAGTCATAAAAATAGATGAAGAAATGCCAAATTCACTATCTACTTATCAACGGAAATGTTCCAATATGGAGATATTGGCGGGTTGGTGGGTTCCCACTGCTTGCTTCAGGTTCTCAAATATGGAATAAGCTTAGTTGTGCACGAAATTGGAGTGTGAGAGTCTAAGTCTAGTTATTTTAAGTACTGACTATAAAATATTTTACCTTTTACTTTATTACTTATTTTTTTATGGTCAGTTGTGGACAATTTTATTTGTTTTATTTGAACACTTGTCATTATTGAACCATATTTTTGAACATCATGATACTCATCTTAATGCTTTAGCTTGAGTGTGGGTTTTGGACAATACCAGGAACAGCTCAACAGCACGAGTTGATCCAGGTGTGTTTGAGCAGGTAAATCACCAAACTGTGGGTTTGGGTGTCTTTTATAAAAATAATTCTACAATTCTGTAGTGAGACAAATTGTAACTCCCCGGACTAGTGAAATCCAAACTGACAAATTTATCTAAGGCAGAATTTGGACCCTAAAAAGACAGAAAAATGTATTTACTGTTTTCTATTTTACTAATCTCTTTTCTATTGACCAATAAAAACAAACCACAGGACAGGTTTCAGTTATTTTTATATTAATATGTTAATACATGTGTTTAAATGTGTTAATAAATATAATAAAATGTCAACCCTATTAAAAAAAATATTACATTTTGAAGGAAAATGTGAAGTGAAAGTAATATGTGAGTAATTAGGACCAACAAAATGAAATTTAAAATGAGTTAACAGGCTCGTGTCTGATAAGAAATGGAAAAATAATGAAGTTGGGCATGATAAAGAAAATGAATATTAAACTACAAAAATACACATTTCCTACGAAAAAAAAAGATGAATACATTTGCTATGAGTCAGAAAATGTGCAGTAAAGTTGATAGGCATTAAAATACAGCATATAAAGCCTAATGAACATTCAGATAATGAGGCATAAGGAGGAAAAAATGAAATATTAGATCATGCACTATGTTATAAGATACAAATAGTAAACAGTGAAAAGAAGAAGGATGTTCACAGCTAATACTCAGGCAAGGAAACAGTGAGGGTGTTTAAGTTTTGTTTCAGTGAATCAAGGAAGCTTTGAAAAACCTCTGGGATTAGTTCTGTAGTTTCTGTAGGTGCCTATAATTCTCATCCTTGAGTGTGAACAAGTGGAGTGTAGCAGGTTCATAATTCCTCAGATTTCTGGGGGATGTGGTCCACTCCTCAGAGTGCTGAAGCTTGTACTCCATGGGATCATAGATGTTGTATTTTAAAGACACAGACTCATTTACAGTGGCATCTCCTACTTATTCCTGGAATAGAATAGAATAGAATAGAATAGAATAGAATAGAATAGAATAGAAAAGAATAGAATAGAAAAGAATAGAATAGTATAGAATAGAAAAGAATAGAATAGAATAGAATAGAATAGAATAGAATAGAATACTGTGAGAAATTTCTGTGTTACAGAGCTTTTGTACAAAGAAGATGAATATATAAGAAAAAAAACACCAAACAAATGCGCAGGATTTCTATATACACAAAAATAAAAAATAAAAACAATCTTATATACACAAACAAGCACCAATAATAAATCTACATAAGTATAAATCTGGAAGAAGAAATAAATAAATCTGGAAGAAGAGCTCTGCAAAGTTTCAGCTTTGTGAAATCAGAAACATAGTCTCACTGTGATGTACAGGCATGAGAAAAAATATGTCTTTTCTATGTCTTCCTCTTTAATATAGTGGCTACTGACAAAGGTGACATTCTTGGCCAAAACCACAAAGGAAAGTCGTTTTTTTAATCATTCAACCAACCAAAATATTAACATGTATAATGTTCTATATAATTTGTTTATATTCATGGTTGAATGACTGCAATCTATCTAGAACCTGAGGGGAGACTTGCACTTTCACACTAGCAGCTGCAAGATTTACCTGTTAATCCCATGATGAAAGTCTGGGGTTATTGGAAATTTCATTTCGCAGTCTGATCCCTGACTGATTTTTCCACTGCCAAGCAGTGCTGGACATACAGGCCGTCATTTCAGTCTACAACACTTGCAGATGATTTTCCTTACAGTTAAATTATTATTATTATATTTTTTTAAATAATTGATTAGAACACCAGACTCTTGTCAGGTTTAAGTAAAACAAGTTCTGATCAATGACTAATCAATTTAATCTGGAACACCCAATAGTAAATTTATGGATAAATGTAAAGGTGCATATACTTCTTCTTTGTAACTGATTTGTTTTTAGTTTTTTTGAATGCTGAAAATTACTACAAGTTGAAAAACTTTGTGTATAGTGAGTATAATAATCCAGAATGTATGTGTAGGTTCTGTATTAAATAGGGTGAAGTGATTGCTTATTTACAAATGGTGAAAGAATCAACACTTTTCATGGAATGTTTTTATTTTTTTCATATGATTAGTAAATGGGTTTTTTTTAGAAGTAAATGAAAACGAATAGATTTCTTGCTAAAAGCAGTAAGCAGTCACTTACAACCTTCACTCCACCAGTGGGCCCAGAGTACATATAAAAGAAGGTTTGTAGAAAAAAAATTACAGATCTAAATAATGCTATCTAAAATGTGTGTGAAGAATTATTATTTTTCTCTATCCTTGTCTACAAAAGAAATGATAAACATCAGGTAAAACGGAACATACGGCCCACAAATACAGATAAAGGTGTTAATACACTACACAATATCAGTAACTGCAAGTTGGAATTGTTTAATTAAATTAGCCAAAAGTTATATATTAATGGTATATCTTTGTTTGTTCACACATTTTGTTAACAGATTTTTTTCAAAACATGTCATTTGAACCAGGATATCCAAACATTTACATATAATTGTATGTGCCAGGGCAAGAATCTGGTTCTATAGAAGACTGGTTCAAGGTAAAATATCTCTTCTCAATCAAAAACAAATGTATTGTTTAAATTATTGTCAGGCCTTAGTTTTCAGAAACTCTTAAATGGTGTTTTTTCACTTTCTGTTTCACAATATCAGTAGCTGCAAGTGACCTGAATTGTCTACTTTAATGGACCAAAAACACTATATTATGGTGTTGCCACATTTGCTTCCTATAGAACATGTGTTAACTGATTTTAACACAATATGCCATTTAAACCAGGGTGTGAAAACCTTTACATACAATTGCATGCGCCAGTTCAAAAACCTGTTCCTTCTGAAGGCTGGTGTAAGGGCATCTCTTCTCAAACAAAGAACAATTTATTGCTTAAATTATTGCTACCACTTAATGTCATCTTTGAATTTCTGCTTCACTGTGGTAAACAAATTCCCTCATTTATGTATATATGGGAAAAATGAGACAGTACATAAATGAAACGAGACAAAATATGGTAACCTAAATAAAGCAGACATGGTTATCCTAGTCTCCTGTCCTAAACTTCCTGAAAAACCTTCTGGATGAGCAAAAAACGAGTGCCTAAAGACAGAACCCAGGACCCCCCAGGAGCTGAAGAAGTTCTGTAGTGAGGAGTGGTCTCATTGCTCTATATTCTTCAATAATCACATTATAGAAGATGTGTTGCTGTTATATTGGCAAATGGGCACAAAGCATTGAATAATTTGAATAATTTTATAGATGAATAAAACAAACAAATATATATATATATATATAATATAGTTAAATTGTCATATATATGTACAGTAGTAATATAGTTAAGTATACTATATAGATATATTGTTTAGTTAATAGACGTCTTGGGCAGTGTGGATTGTAATAATTAACCATTATTTTTTGTCCATCTTTATTATTATACCTGTAATTATGAGCTGCCTGATCTATAGTATTATCCCTTTTTATTAATTGATCTAATTTAATTTATCATTGTTATTGCTTAATTAATGTGTAGTTGTGAACTATTGCCAAAGAAAAATCTTTATTATATTGTATCATATATCTGTATTTCAACTTGGCCTTTGCTCAGTACAGAAGAATGACTTTCTTATCTATCAGAGTGATTAGATCTCTGTGTGCCACCTATCAGATAAAACAAAGTCATCTGTTTATTCCAGGACATAGTTTAGAGAATCTTAATTCACTCCTGGGTGACCAGAGTGCAAATTTTGATTCCATTTCAGACACACCTGATCCATGTAATAGGACTGAAGACATTTGTTAGGCTGTGAATAAGCAAAATTAGATTTGGTAATACATAGCACCTTTATCTATACCCAGAATACAGCTTTAAAGGCAGATATGGGGCTGGAGTTACATACTTTGCCTTTAAAGGAAAGAAAAGTCTAGGCTGCTTCAGGCCTTGCTGCTCCAGCACTGCACAGAGATGTTGAAAAACCGTCCTTGTACTGATATCTGTCAGCTCGATGAGCCAGAAGACAGAACCAATTACATTAAGAACAAGAATAACACACGGTTTAGGAAATAAAAACATTACTATAAAGATGCCGCCTTGCACAGCAGCTTTAAAAACCTCATTTGAGCAGGAATAATTGCATATGGCATTATTTATGAATCCAGAAATGGCATATAACAGAATGCATGCATTGATCTACTGCCCCCAACCCTCCACCAGCACCTTAACATTTTGCATTTAAATGGAAATATTTATCCATTCATATGGTGTAAATCATATGACACGATGTAGGGTATCGTTTATCTTCACTGAGGCCCCGTTGCATTCCTTCAAGCTCTTTTAGCTAAGTGCATGTTTGAAGTTGAACGAATTTGATAACAAATGCACTTCTCCTGAGTGTGAAGATGTTATCTTCATGCCTTCCTCCCAATGGGCCACAGAAAATTAATTGCCATTTTAGATATGATTATTTTCATTTCGAGGTCACAGTAAATATGCACCACCCAGACCTTCGGTGATGTCTTGTGATCTAAATCCACAGTTGAAGTATTAACAGTGATCACTTTGGAAACTGAAGAATTCAATGACGTATTGGATCACAGATCAGCCACAACACTGAAACCACTGATTTGTGAAATGATGCATTAATTACCTCATGGGTGGCGCTGTTGCCTCACAGCAAGAAGGTCCTGAATTCCATCCCCAGCTCGGTGTGGGGTTTGCAAGCTTTTCTGGTTTTGTTTGCCTGTACAGTAGGAATCATAAATGGATGAGAAAATGTAGACATGTACTGACTGTTCATATCCGCTTATAACAGAACTCATAAGCATCAAGGTGCAGTGTTGTCTCTCAGCAAGAAGGTCCCGGGTTCAGTCCTGTTCCTGGGTCACAGATGCTTTCTGTTTTCAAGAGTGTCCTGTGGGTGGACACTGTCTCTCACTGTCTGATTGGTTGTGGTCTGGCTACTCTAAAGCCATGTGTAAGAAACTAAATGACTATGACCATACCATGGCTCATACTGTGGTGGCTACACAACTGGGTCAGAGCATCTTCAAAACCAGTAGGCGTTGGTTAGTACCTTCCAACAAAGGATGACCAGTGAATCAATGACTGGGTTATGGATGACCAAGGCTCAGAGATGGACGTTTGCAGTGAAGGCTTGCCCAGCTGGTCTGGTCCCACAGATGAGCCTCCGTACTACAGCAGGTTACTGCTGCATCCACCTGAAAAGTGTCAGAACACACCCCAGTCAGAGGTGTTTCAGTTGCATAAGGGTGACCGTAACAAAATATTAGATAAGTGGTGTTAATAATACAGTTGTTTATTATACTTTATAATATTTATTATCCATGTCATGTTTTCAAGGTTGTTTCAGAAGCAAATGCA
>JBBIGC010000137.1:17958472-17970804 GCA_037576955.1 Lepidarchus adonis
GGCAGGGAACAAGCCATGTGCCCAAGTGACAGGACAAAAACAAAACAAATAACGAACATGGCAGGGCACATGTTACAATCCACAAAATTACATAAAAATTAATAATAAGCTTCAATAATCTGAGATATAAACATTTTTCTGATTATCTTTGAATAATTGGGTTATTTTTTATTTTGAACTTTCCACAAAACCTTATACCATACCAACATTTTTTTCCAGTATTAGCCTCTATTGTTGTGAAAACTAGATGTTTACCTGTTTGTCTGTATGTGAATGATCTAAAATTGTTCAACCTGTGTCAATGTAGAACAATGTAGGCAGCACGGTGGTTAGTGCTGCTGCCTCACAACAAGAAGGTTCTGGGTTTGATCCCTGAGTTGCTTTTCTGTGAGTGTTTGTTTCCTGTTTCTTCCCACTGTCCAAATGTTTATGGTTTAGGTTGACTGTCTACTCTAAATAGTGTGTGTGAATGGTTGTCTGTCTCTGGGTTGCCCTCCTGTCCAGGGTGAACCCTGCCTTGTGTCCATAGATAGCTGGGATTGCCTTCAGATTACCTGTGACCAAAAATGAATGAATGTATAAAAGACAGTTGGGAAAAATGTCAATAAATATTATTAAATATTAAATATGTTTACGGGCATGCAAGAAGTTTTGCAAATAGTGTGTTATAGTGTGTTTTACAACTACAAACTGTGTGCAAAGCAGAAAACGTGTATTCAGTTTCAGGGGCAGTGTAAATGCATTCAGATTGAAATGACAGCAATCAATTATCATGAATCTATGTAAAATATAGGAAATTTTTATCCTGGGACTAAAAAATGTAACTCTATTCTATATATTGAAGTTCATGTTTCCATTGTTAAACACAGCACCACATATAGTAAAAGCTGGAACAATCACAGGTTTCCTTAGGTCTTGTAGGCCAAGCTAGTTTTCTCAAGGTTAATAGTGTAGATCTCTCTGCCCATGTTCGGGGCTGGAGATGAAAGCACGGCCGCGGCTCCTCAGAGCACGCTTAGGTCTGAGGCCTGCAGCTACTTCTCCTCCATACACATTCTCATCCCAACCGCCTGACATTTCCATGTGAGGAGATATTCAGCTTTAATCATCCGCCTCTCTTGCCTATTTCAGCCAGCCAATCTTTGAATTAGATACACTGTGTTGCCTCTTTGAAGTTCAATTTATAATGCATTTTTTGTATGTGTCCTCATTGACCATTTACTTAAAAAAAATACAATGTGTGAAAAAAAGTTCTCCCACAGAGGTTGCGACTGACTTCTTGCGAATTCATGTTTGAAGTGTACATGGTCATGGGTCCTGTGAATGAAATTGAGAACTGCACTTTCTCTTCTGTCCCTCCTTGACCAGTAGGGTGATGTGCACACACCACGGCAAAGCCCAACGCCGAAGCTGGAAGCCACTTATCATGTTTTACACTGGACCTTTGTGTCCAAACCTGACCTCCAGACGCCAGGCCGGGGTATATTCCCCGGAAGTCGGAGTAACACTTTGTATGCTTTGATGTTTCAATCATGTTCACACAACATGACCAATTCTAAGGATCCAGAGGAGAAAAAAAGGAAAAAAAGAGATGCAGATAGCATATGTCTGACAACTTTCAATTTCTTTTAAAAACGCAGGGCTATTTATAAAAGTCCTGGCTGCTCTCCTTGGTGCTGGAGACGGAGCTTCTATTTCCCTGATGGATCGGCTGTCATATTCCGACAGTGCAGTGCTTCTTTTAGTTTATAGACGTCTCCGCGCTCCTGACTCCAGAGTGCGCGCCATCGTTTTTCTCTCTTATCGTTCGACTGCTACTCTCTGCTTCCCCGACACAAACACAAACAGCCTACCAGAGAGGAATGGTGTTACCTTATAGCTCAGCTTTTTAACTTCCCCTTTTAACTCTGCTCTAGGGTGCTGTGTGTGTATATATATATATATATATATATGTGTGTGTGTGTGTGTGTGTGTGTGTGTGTGTGTGTGTGCGTGTGTGTGATACACACTATCAGCCCCAAACAAGAATAGGTGAGTATCCTTTATGTTGGACTAGGTGATGCATTGACTTTGTCGTTAGTACATTTAAAAGTTTATCAGCCTAAATGTAGTAGGTTTTTGAATGAGTGTTTATAGACGTGAATGTGGTGTGTATATGTGTGTGTGTGTGTGTGTGTGTGTGTGTGTGTGTGTGTTAGGCGGTGTAAGACCTAGTGGACATTGTCTTCCTGGTAAATCTGGTCCCTCCTGCAGGCCTGAATGTGAGTGTGGTCTTATCAGCTCCGTCCAGAGTCTCCCCCACTCCCAGCTACCTCCATCGCCGCAGAGCAAAATAAATTGCACCCATGCAGTTAATAAGAATAAAAAATACACAGAGAGAGAGAGAGAGAGAGAGAGAGAGAGAGAGAGAGAGAGAGAGAGAGAGAGAGAAAGAGAGAGAGAGGAATAAAACTTCACAGCAAAACATCTAAGCCGTTAACTTGACCGTTAACAGGTAACCGCTTCCAGTCCAGTAGACAAAACAAGCCAATGTCTGGAGTCTTGTAGACAAAATGTCTGGGTGTTCTTTCTACCCTCGCTCTCTTCACGATGAACAACATAACAGAGGTCTTTTCTTAGCACCTCTCCACCATGAACCCAACCCCCCGTCCGCCACCTACCAAAGCAAACATTTATTTCTGTCACATTACGCTGGAAGTGTCATGGGTGTATATTGAATTCCCTGTGCCAGCGTGACTGTGTCTATGGCAGGTAATTACATATTGAATGTTCCTTTTGTTCAATCGCTTCCTGGAGGGAGAAATCCATCTCCAGTGCAGTGAGATTGTGTCAAAGAATTTTGTGTTTTCTTCAGCCTCAAACAGAACAAATTGCATCAGTATCAACATATTTGCAGCCACACAACATTGTGGACGGTCCAGGGCCACTGGGCACTGTAGCATGGCAAATTCACACAAACCCCTGCATGTCAATGATCGTCACTTACACTACATGACCAGTTAAAAGTTTCATCACCCCCTTTTTTATGGTTTTGAATAATAGTGAAGATGTTAAACTATGCTCATCAATGAGCCTTGAGCACCCATGACCCTGTCACTGGTTCAGTAGTAGTCACTTTCAGGTCTACACTAACCACTGCATACTGGGAACAGCTCACAAGACCTGCTCTGTATCTAGCCATCACAATTTGGACTTCATCAAAGTCGCCCAGATCCCTGAGCTTGCCCATGTTTTCTGTTTCCAGCACATCAACACGAAGATCTGACTGTCCACTTGGTTTCTATTATGCCCCATTATTAAAAAACTTTTTTTTTTCATCTTGTCAGTGGTTTTAATGTTGTAGCACATTTAGCTTTTGATGATTTGGTAATACATAGTTGTTTTGACAGAAAGGATCATCTTTACATCTTTGCATATGTCTTGCAATGAAGTTTATGAATATTTCAAACAAATGTATGCATCCCCATCTTCACTGTAATAGCATTCAGACAGTAATGAGGTGTGTCTTCACACAATGCGTAACCATAGAAATGAGCATAGTAGAACCCGTGGGGCTTTCCAAACATTCAGAGAAATTTGGATTTCCTTTTTAATTGAAATGATGATCATACTTGTTGTGTTTTCATTTGGAAGTATTGTTTTTTTAACCAGTTAAGATGTAGTTAGAAATAATGGAAAAAAAAACCTTTGTTTGTGTGTGCATGTGTGTGTGTGTGTATGTGTATTTTATATTGGTAGATGAAGAAAATTCAGTTAAAAAATGAAATTTTACACATCCATTATGTATTGAGGAAAATGATTCAATACTGTATATCTGTGAGTGGCAAAAGTAAGTGAACCTTTGCTTTCTACAAACTCAACTATGCAATATCTGCTTGTACATTGGCTTGAAAAATTTCCTTCAGATGCAGTAGGCCGAAATAGTGATATTTGTGTTAGAAATTGTATATTATTCTTCTCATTTATACCAGATGTTCTATTTTTCATCTGTAAAATATCTTTAATGGGCCTTTTGGCTTGTCCATACTATCTATTGTGAACTGCAGAAATATTATTTTTGGAGAGCAGTGGCTTTCTCCTTGCAGCGCTGCTATGCGCACAGTTGTGGTTCAATATTTTTTTATACGACAGACTCACGAATATTAGCCAATGTAAGAGAGGCCTTTGTGTCCTCACATGTTAATAAAAACCATGCTTTTGAAGTGATCGCTGTTGGTCAAGCCCTCCTAGATAAGGTAACAGTGGTCTTGAATTTGTACTTAAACTGTGATCTCTTGCTCTACTTTATAGGCAGAAATTAAATTATGTTTCAGGTAATATGTATTAAGAAATATAGGACATTCTAATGGATTCACCATCTTTTTTTGCACCAGCAAACTGCCAGTCACGTTTTCCTATTGGTCAGGGTTTTAGGTGCTGGAATGGAAAACTAACCTCAGCTTTACCACCAACATAATAAGTAAATGACAATGCAAATCACCAGTCAGATTTCAATTTATAACAATTCATAGTAATTTCATGAAAAATCTCATTCTATGTATTCTGGAAGTTCTAGATACATCAATGACAGTTATTGTAAACACTGTGAGTGTTTGACTCCATGTACATCTGTTGAACTAGAGATGATAATAATGTGTCTGTGACTGTATATGTGAACTGGCTGCCTGTCAGTGGCTCCACCACTCCCTGCCTCCCTGGTTAAGATAAGCCGTTCTGACAATGTGGGTGTTACAATGTTCATATTTTATCATGAACAGCCAGAAAAATGTATGTGCACTTCTATTAACATGCTTGTAGAATCCCATGGGTACTTAATGGAGGTGTTTTCCCAATCACTGACACTGTAAAATCATTACATAACATTCAAAACTGGTATAGGGAAACCTCACAAATGGTTGTAGTCCATGCTTAAAAATTGTTGCAGCTATAAATATGGGTGTAGCCCACTGATCTATAAACCTGTTGCATTTCTACTTTGTTTATGAATTTTCTTGCAACTTCTACTGAATCTTTGAGGGTAGCAAAATGCAACAAATTGCCCCCACATATATGTACACACGTGTATGAATGCAATGTACTGCATTGCTTCAGTGGTTGCTAATACGACAGTCTACTTCAAAGCTTTCATTCTGAGCTTGTCTGTCAAAAATAGCATTTCAGTTACCATCACTACCATTTAGCACAGACTAAGCATCCCTCAAATCAGTGTGTGTGTGTGTGTGTGTGTGGAGAGGAGGTTATTGTTCCCAGCAGTAGGATGTCCTGACTGAGTCTGTGGGATTAGGTTTGCTAATGCCGCCGTTTGGCTGCATGTGACGGCCTAGCAGGCATGAGCTGATTCAGCCCCATACAAGAGCAGGCAGTCTGTCTCTGCAGCAGGAGAGGTTAAACCCTGTGTGTTGGTGTTTGTATGTGTGTATGTGTGTGTGTGTGCATTATTATAAATGTATAAAATTCCTGATATTTAACATGAAGTATTCTTTAATGTGCATTCACAACTATATAATGTAAATACAGTTTCATTCATGTATGGCTCCTTTTTGAAGGGCCTGCTGATATGCTTCTGCTATGTTCTTTTTGTAGCGCTACTACTCCTTCACTTCCTCGCCCCATCCGAATCCATTCCAACCAGCACATTACGGAAAACCTTGTGAAGCAATTCCATTTTATTCACTCACACAAACACAATTTATATACCGTGGTCGTGCACTTCGCCTGCCAACGTTAAATCAACAGTGACTCGAAACATGTGAATGGCAGCGATTTCATCACATGTCTGCAGATCCCTGCTCGACTCAAGTCAAAGTATGATGTAAAATGTTCATATTCATTTCCTTCTGATTATGTCAAGCTGATGGTGGTGATTACTCCCTGCAAAGGCAAACCCGCACATACACAACCATACACACATACTCTTGGGGGCTTCTGGTTGCAATGAACATCATAAACAATTTACACGTCATTAGTTTTGTTTTGATCATATTTGTTTGACAAAGTGTCTGGCTGTGTGGCAGGCAGGCCCGTTATTTGCCACATCGAGGGAAGCGCTGAGGGAAAGCAGTCTGCTGGTTTGTGGAGTGTTTGCCTGCAAGATTAATTGCCATTCATCCGTCTGCCAAATGTAGACATGCTATTCTCTGCTCACTTCCGGGGTGTTGTAGACAGTACAGGTAGGTCTGCTCTTCCTATGTGCTCTCAGCATTGTGGTTTACCACATGTCACAGATTGTCTATACTGGTTCATTAATCTCTGCTGCTCAGACGCTTGGTGAGTTCGTTAACAAAGTGTAGTGATTTACTGATTGCAAACAAGCAAGAACAAGGCGTAAAGTAATAGGTGGCCGTATGTTAAGTTGTAGTTTGTAAATTGCCTCCAGATGGCACTGTATATGCCACTATGATGTTAGTGCAGTGTACAGTCAAGAGCATGTTCATTACAAAGCATGAAGTGAATGTTTTTTCTTGTATTTGGATCACTAAATTCAAAAGCAATTGGATTTCCCTTCAGGGAAAAAATGGGAAAATTACATCAGGAATTTTATGCAGTTCACAGTAAAAAAAAAAAAAAAAAAGGTTCCTAAACAGTTGAGAACATAGTGCTAGGAAAATCTTTTAACTGGCATAGAAGTACATGTGGAGGTTCTTTACATTAAAAACAGTTTTTCCCAACCACACATCTCTTTTACAGAAGCGATTTCTTAAAGTACCTTTCATTGATTGGTCAACATTCAGAGAACCACCTCAGTATAATGAGGTTGTTATTGGGGATCAGGGCAGAACTGAAATTGACTGGGATTGGTTCCTAAGCCTGATTCTTTGTTTTACGTCAGTCATTACATAAGTGCTTTAAAAAGGGATCGCTGATAAAGTATGCAGTTAAAATGTCAGTAGTGTGGAAATATTTTAAAATTGAAAATGAAAGCGGTCCAGTGTAATGTTAATAAAAAAGCATTTCTTAAGGCATTAGTAATCCATTTAAGCTCCATTTAATGCAACCAGTCTGATAAGACACCTAACAATAAACGTTCAACAGAATACAGTGAGTTCACTGCACTGCACCGAAGCAACAAGCACTGGAAGACACATTTAAATGGAGAGAGAGAGACAGTGAAAAGGGAAAAAGATATATTTTATCATGTGACTGCAATTAACTACAGACTTTTGACTACAGGAGTTCAGATGTGCTGATACTTTGCCTCAGTACACACTGGATTGACCCATTGTTTAATGTAAAGTGTGTGGTACTGCATGTACATTAGTTTCACAGTTCTTTTACAGCAATGCTAACTTTTACAGGCATGCTTGTGAAATATTCAAGAAATGGTTCTACATACATTTTTGCAGGACAATGCAAACCAGAATTCAAGCATATGCATCAGATTTGGATATCTAATATACTTGAAGAGGCTACTGTATAAAAATATCAGATCCAGGCTCTGTATTGACAGAACTTAAAAAATAAATGACTCAGATCAGACTTGGGGGACATCCCTGGTTGTTAAATGTAAGACCTGTAGCAAACTCATTTGCAGGTGGCCTCAAGAAAACTCAGATATTGATGTTAAACCTTCTTGGATCCTCCATGTTGGCACCACCGCTGGCATCTCTAGCTCAGCACCACCTCAATCAGATAGCTGGCAGAGGACTTTAAGCTGCACATTGTCAGAGTACATAAGCAGGTTTAGTCTCATTGTGTTGTGTTTGTGTGATGACAGCAGGGCCAACTGTTCCCAGGCTGTGGATGCTCACGGTTGGCACTGGCACAAAGCTAGCGAAGGATGAAAGCTGGAGGAGCCATGCTGGACCCGATCCTCCAGCCGAACTGTTTGCGTTCCAGCCACACACATTCACTCTGCAAAGTAGCGCTAGCCTGCACAACAGCTTAAGCAAAAGTCAGCTACATCTTTATGTACTTATGCGTGGGTGAGGCCCAGCTGTGGTGAAGAAACAAACAGGATAAAAACTAAAGGGACCGTGCGTGAGCTCAAACTTCAGTTCTTCACTTTCAGAACTGCTTAACTTGCATATTAGTTTCATAGCAATCACTGAATAATAATTATGCTTCACTTCTGCAAGGCTGATGAAGTTCAAAACGAATGGCCTTTAGCTACGTATCTGTAGAAGAGAGAGAAAGAAATCAATACAGTGTAGTATCACAACTTTTTTATTTAGCACAATATTTTCAGCACAGTGGCACCAAGTGCCAATCATTATTTATGTCATTTTCAGGGCTGCTGTCAGCTGTAGTCAGGGGCGGGGCCAGTCTAGATGATTTACTCTGGACACGCCTCCTCCATGGTGGCATAGCTCAGCTGGGTGATTACCTGGCTACTTATGGTTAATAGAACATTTCACAGGTTGCGAAGTTTCATGAGCATTTCTTAAGTCTAAGCTGTACTTTCCCTGTCTTGTTTCTTTGGCTTATGACCCCTACTCTGTTTATAGGCCTTGTCTTCTGGATTACTGTATATCTTCTACACAATATTTTTGATGCCCATTAAAAGACGTGTTTAAAAGATAGAAATAGAAATAGACGCCGGTCCCCAATAGTAGCCAATCTGTAGTTAACACTGATCTGTAATGACCCACTGTGCTTTCCGTACACTAATCCTCTCTTTGTACCACCTGGGCTCCGCCCTCCTGTAGTGAATCATACTGTAAGTACCTTTTCGTATCAAAACTGTTTTGTCGTCGGATGCTATCAAGGAAGGGAGAACGTCTAAATTAAATTATTTTACCTTTTCCCGTTTTCCGCAGTGACTCTCGCCATGACTGCTCAGTGTGGATGCAGCTTTTCTCTTCCTGACCAGCCGCTCAAACAACTCACATGTAGCATGATGTCGTTGGGACCCGGGTTTTATTAGTTCCGTTCAGCACAAATTGACAGTCTCAGCTGTTTCCTGACACTTTGTGTGACATTAGTGCTCTTTTACTCCTTAAACGAGCTGCCCTGTTAGCTTGTGCTCTCACAACAATCACTAACTTCCACCAAAACAAACTCTTAACTCCGCCCCTCTTCCGCCCGCGCTGCCCACCCATGTTCCATGAGATACACACCTCATCTCATAACAACATAATCAATCATAACCCACAGGATTGCTAACAACAATCAGAGAAACATCCTTATGGTAACGCATAAACATTTCTTTCAGAATAAGTTTTCAGTGCTATTGTGGCGATCTCAGGGTTTTCTGCCATGACTTTCATCCAGAATAGCAGCAAAGTTGTTAGTTGGGGACCACTGTGGTACACTTGTTATACCTGTTTGCCTGGGATTATGGTTTTAAATTGTTACCTGGAGTAAAGAATACTTGCACATGCGTCTTCACGTTATAAAGTCACACATTAATATGATTATTTAATATATAAAATTGGTTCTGTAGTCCACAATACCTCCTTCCTCTCTTAACAGAACAAAATTGGAAAGGAATTTATAGTCTTTTTTTTTTTTTTTGACAAATAAAAAGGACAAATAAAAAATGTTTGTATGTAGTGTCATGCATGTCTGGAAATCACGTAAACAAAGGTTAGAGATTACTTTAAAGAAGGGTTGGTTAAAAGAAATGCTTGATCAGCTCACTCATGCTTGACTTTCACATTTTGCTCCTTTAGTTTAGGACTGCAGCTTGGAGGCTAACAAACATGGGTAATCAATAGCCAACCACTATAAATCATCAATCACAATACATCTGCAGAACAACACCCAGCTCTTCATTAAGGTGGAGCAGAGCTTGTTGACATGGTTTAAGTGAAGGTGAAAGGGACTATTTGTCATTGTGAGTACACGCAATCAAAAACAAGGTGCACCACAATGAAAATCTGCATTTTACCCATCCACACGTGGAACAAATAGGAAGCTATCAACATCACCCATGGATCTGTGTAGTGGTACAGTGCCTTGCTCAATGGTACCTCAGTGGTGCCTGGGCTGGGACTGGAACCTGCGACTTTATGATCCCAAGGTCCTAACCACTAGTGCAGGGGTGCCTAATACTTTCGACCACAATCTACCGAGTTGACACGCATTGTTTGTGGAGCCCTGCCTTTCAAAATAAACATTACCATGCAAGAGAAATTGTGCAACATTAAAACAAGTGAACCACGAGCCCCCGAATACACTACAGTACAGGTAGTGTGGATAAATCATGTCATAAAAAAGACCTCGATCACAAGGCCAATGATCATTGCACATGCTCGAGCTATTGCAACACTCCAGCTAACAAATCACCTAGTTATTGACTTCCAATATATTTCTTCTAAAGAAAAGGTCTAAAAATAAGTTGGGGAGCTGGACCAAGTAAAAAGCCAAAATCAGACAAAATTACTTTGACTAGCAACTGAAAGCGAGCTAAGAAAGAAAGGTTAACTGTGCAACTGATACCATTAAGGTTAAGACATCAGTAAGGTAATGGACAAAAACATTTTGATTTTGATTTTGACTTGGTCATTTTAAAAGTAGCTCGCAAGACAAAATCAAAATATTGTGACCCCTGGCCACAGACTATAATATTGTGGGATGTTGTCCCTATTGTTTTATTGAGCTCTTAACACTAGAAAGACTGACTGCATCAATTGATGCAAATCAAACAAATTAACTGCTAAGTTCTTGCTACAAAAATCTGAAAAATTCGGACTTTTATTTTTTACGATTCTTGAACAAAACATGGAAACACAAACTAAATTGCTGGTGAATTGGGGATGTTACAGCAGAATAAACAGAGTCACAATAAATCAACTACAGTCAACTACCAGTGTCATAATGTTCAGTAACTGGTACCAGGTTCTCTTTCTGATGGTTTGGCATTTGGTTCTTGCGCTGTGACCTGGTTCTGTTCATTTCTAGAATAACGAGTTATTGTGTATCAAATAGTTTGTGCATGTAATTATGAGCTTGATATGATAATTACTGCACAGAAGCAAGGTCCTGCATGGAAGCCGAGCTACATACATTATATTATATGCATTATGTCTTACATAAAACAATATGCAGTATGACAATATAAAAAATTAAAACACTTACTTTAGAATATAATGCAAAGTTCCCAAGAGTTCCAAAAGTTCTGTTTATATAACAATAACCATTATCATACAAAGGAATTTAATAAAAGAAAATTCTTCTCCAACCTTAGTGTGGTCTAAAGTGGCTACATTTAGCTGTATTGTTCATTTTAATGGCTCACAGCAAGTCATACCTTATCGTAAACAACATCAACGAATCTGCACCACAATCAAGAAGAGATGGATGTGGTTTGAGCGTGCTGATAAAAGATTTGGGGGAGCATTTACAAGCATCTTGGTTCATTGACTTGATTTGTTACAAGGCAAACTGTATAATAAACCCATAGACGAACTGTAGACTCATGTGCCTGCAGAAATGATCAGTCCCTCTAACAGCCTTACCAATGGAATTTCAATGTGGAGATTTCTAGTCCTATTTACCTGACATGTTAAGGTCTCTATGCAATTAGACCCAGTGACAGCACGGGGCATACAGTGAATGGAAAGATGTGAGTTGTGGAATGAAATCCAAAGTAAAACAGATATCCATACTGCTATTAGCTGAGTTCAAGCATGTATGGCCTTGAAGGTTCAGCTCTAAACACTGGCCCGCACACGCTGCCTGTGCGTAAGTTAACAAGGCAGAAGCGGAAATGACCTCCAGCACTTAAGATGGCCAGCACCACCCCTGTGCAGAGAGAAACATGAGGGAAAAAATCCTCAGAGGACATTTGAGCACTTTCCTGTGATTTATCTCCTCTTGCCTCCGCCAGCAGCCCCTACCCCCACCCCCACCCCCACCCCCACCCCACCATCCACAACTTCCCTCTGAATGCCTGCAGGTGGAGAAGAGATTTCCACTGAGCGCTTGTATTTGAATAATTCCTTCCTCTAAAAAAGTCGCAGGAATATTAAACTAAAATCAGCAGAGATCAGAGAAAAGGGATTATGGCTGAGTAGTAATCATAGTGACTTTCTCTGGCTGCAGCTGTTACTGCTGCGGCTGCTGCTTTTTGCCTCTTTGCTGTGCGTGAACTGAATCACACCTGCCATTCTAGCATAGAATTGCATGTGGCTTGAATGTTGTGACTCTGCTATTTTGTCACAGAGGTAAAAAGTCATGTTCATTTGAATGAAAAAAATTTATTATTCTTTGTACTTTCCTGAAAATATTGACACTGTGTGTGCTGCCTTAATGCACTGTATGATGCCTCACACTGTTCACAACTGCACTGTATGATGCCTTACACTGTTCACTACTGCACTGTATGATGCCTTACACTGTTCACTACTGCACTGTATGATGCCTCACACTGTTCACAACTGCACTGTATG
>JBBIGC010000137.1:17984647-18003113 GCA_037576955.1 Lepidarchus adonis
ATGGTTGGCAAGGTGTTCTTTTCATGAAATGCTGCTCCTTTTTTTCTCCAAACATGCCTTTGCTGATTGTGGCCAAATAATTCTATTTGAACTTCATCAGTCCAAAGCACTTGTTTCCAAAACACATCAGGCTTCTGTAAATGTTCCTGGAGGTATTTTGCAGTCAAATGGGGATTTTGATTTGTCTTTCTGACCAGCATAAGAGCAATTCTCTCTAAGAGTTTTCTTGGTTTTCCAGATCTCATCTTGACATCCACAGCTCCCCTGTGAACTGCCATTTCTTAATTACATTTCTCACTGTGGAAACTGCAAGCTGAAAACTCTTCTTGTAGCCTTCCCCTGCATTGTGGGCATCAATAACTTTCATTTTCAGAGTCTTACACAACTGCTTAGAGGAACCCATTGTTGTTGAGTGTCCTCAAGTGTGTGCACAAGGTTTGTGAAAAGCTTTAAAATTGGCACCAGCTGACATTTACTAATGACAGCTGTGTCCAGGCATCAGATCTAAGGAGCTGATTTAGGTCTGAAACCTTGTAAAAAGAATCTGAGATTTTGGAACTCTTATGGTGCCCAGACTTTTGCACAGTGCCATAATAATGTTTTTTTTTTTTTTTTTGTTCAATTTATGGCATAAAAAGTAACTATGCATCAATGTTTACTGAAAATATTGTGCATGTTTCTTGTGTCACTGTGTTAACATATACATATACATATACATATACATATTATGATCAAAAGTTTAAGACCAAACCTGTAATTGTGTACTGTAGCATTGTCCTGTTAAAAAACCCAGTCATTACCACACAGACAATGGCTCTCAGTCATGAGAGATTTTCTCTGGATATAGCTACCGGCCGTTTGTATACATGTGCTTGTCATGCCAGTAACGTTGGAAACCATCAGCACCGTCAAGGTTAAATTTTTTCTCATCAGAGTATAAAACTTTCTTCCATCTTTCACTGTTCCATGTTTGCTGCTCTCTTGCAAAGTCCAAATGGCCAGTTCTGCTGCGTTCAAGGAGACAAGGCCTTTGAAGACATGTTTTTGTTTTTGAAGCTTCAGTCTCAGAGGTTGTCTGATGGTTATGGGGCTGCAGTCAGCACCAGTAACGGCCTTAATTTGGGTCGAGGGTCTTGATGGACAGCTCAGTGCTGGTGAAAGTGTTTTGGGTCTTCCACTTGACTTTATTGTTCCATATCCCTCAGGATCATTTAAGACTGTCTCACTGTGTCATCACCTCAGCAGTGATGGTTCTGTAAGAGACCTGCTTATGCTATTCCACAACCCGACCACAATCGAAAAGGAAAATATTTTTTGCCTCTGCCATCAGAACGTGTGAACTTGACAGAAAATGGCAATAAATCCACATTTTTGCACAGAATTTGCCTTTCAAAGGCATGTGGTCCTAAGATTTTGATCAGCTGTGAAACAGCCTGTTTCAGTTTAAGCATTGTTGTCAATAAATTTCACTCTAATTTTTTCTTGTAGCATGTTGAAGCTCTACTTGGAACTTTGTTAAGATCCAATCATGCATGCATTTGTGAAGTGGTCGTAAACTTTTGATCAGAACTGTATATGTGCATATTTATACATTATTTTTTCCCCTGTATTTTAAACTCAGTAGGGTAGAAGCTGTATATGTAAATGTTAAAAAAATGCAGATTTATGTCATTTTTTCTGATGTTGACGACCTGTTATTTTCATATCTAAAATCAACAAACCACCATTTGACCACATGTGGGTACACTTTAGCATACAACTGTAAATAGCATATTTATAGGCTCATTTCAGTTTATCAGTGGCCGTTAGGCTACAATTCCATGCTGTCCTTGCTAATCAGGCATCAGTAGCTGCCAGGACATCACTGCTGCTAGAACGGAAGCTGAGATATTTATGCTGTCTCTGATATAGCATTTCATCTACACTGCAGTTATGATACCCTTAGGCAGCTTCAGCTACTAGAGGCTAAAGTGGTTTATAGGTATAAACGATGCTAGATCTGTTTGCAACCTTTACTACAGAATCTGTTCCTGCACATCACCTGCATATGGGACAAGCAGCAGAGCTTCCTTTATGTATACAGTACACTTGGGGAGTTCCTGACAAATAATAAGTTGTTATGGATGGGCAGCTGAAGGAATTAAATACTGCCTGGGGTAGCTACAATGTGAATCTTGTTTAAGCATTAATCTAAAAATGGATGCTGGGAAGCTGGAGCCAATCCCAGCTGACTCTGGACACAAGGGAGGATTCTCCTTGGACAGGAGGCCAATTCATCATAAAGCAACACAACGACAGACCACCATTCACACACACTCACACCTATGGGCAATTTAGAGTAGCCAGTCAAACTACAAGCCTTTGGACAGTGGGAGGCAACCAGAAAACCCAGAGGAAATCCGCACAAACATGGGGAGATACATTTACACTCCACACAGTAAGACATCTGTGGCCAAACTCAGGATCGTCCTGCTTTGATATGACAGCACCAACTCTTTAAAGCTCAAATATGAAAATAAATTGGAATTAAACATCAAAAGCTCATATTTTTTCAGTACAACACAAACCTGGTCCAAAGCACTTCAGACAAGTGTTGTGCGGTAAAGTGATCTACTGGTGCTTCATCAAGTAAATATCTGATCTGAATATGTGCAGCAAATGCGGAAGAATCTGAGCTTCTCCACATAAAAGACCGCCGCTGTTTATCTTGATGGCAAATCGTCATGAATCTTAATTTAATAAGCAAAAATTAATTAGGTGATTTCGAGAGAACACTAATTCCATTCAAAATGAAGGGTAAAGATAAATTGGTTCCGCTGTGAAGTTGCATTTGATTTATTTTCCAGAAGTGTTTGAGGAAACAGAACCTTGAAATGTTTAAAGCTGCAGAGAGATCACCATTGTTTGCCTGTGAGGAAAACATCATTATCCAAGGATCTGAGCAGCATCAATTCCCCTGTGTGTTATGTGTTTTATATGCAGAGGTGTTCTTATGATATTGCACTTCAGAGGATTTCTAATATGACTTAAGTACTGAATGAGTGTTACTTTAGAGGGACGGTTAACATGGCAGAATAACGAGATATTTTGCAATTGACAGCATTGTAAGTGTTAGTGGCTGCAATGCAAGAATATAGGCTAAATTAAATTTAGTTTTGTTTGCCATTATTGTTGACAGTCACATGCACAAATTGATTGTGGGCGTGCAAACTTTTGCACGTGTACAGTACACAAACCTTCTATGTAAATCCTCTCTGATAATTCAATTCGATAATATTACAATAACAGACCCCAATCAGCCATAACATTATTACCACTCACATTGACTATGATGTTATTTAATTACAATGGCACTTGTCATATTAGGCTGTAAGTGAACGATCATTTCCTGGAGTTGAAGTACGTAAGTAAGGATCTGATCCACTTTGACAAGGCCTTGATTGTGATGGCTAGAGCATCTCCAAAATGGCAGGTCTTGTGGAGTACTTCAGGTGTGATGTAGTAAGTACCTACCAAAAGTGATTCAATTAAGAACAACTGGTGGTTTGACAGCAGGGGTGGGCATCCAAGGATCATTGATGCATGTGGCAAAAGTCTGTTCCTAAGGTGGAGCTTCTGTTGAAGGAAATACAGTAAGAGATGTTTTAGCTGCATGAGGAGGAGCTTACAATATTGTGTGTGTGAGAATGGTTGTCTATCTCTGTGTTGGCCCTGTGACCCTGCCCGTAGTAATCAGACGGAGGCTGGTGGGTTCGATTCCCAGAACCCACCAGCAGGCTGAAGTACCCTTAAGAATACCACCATATCCCTACAACTAACTCTGTACGTCTGCCAAATGTCACAAATGTAAATGTAAGCTGGCATTGGCTCCAGTATCCCTGTGATCTGAGATGGATAATGGTTTGGTAAATAAACAGAAATGACAATGTGACAATAAAAATGTTAACTTGTTTACCTACAAAGATGAAAAGCTAGTTTATATATTGTTAGGTTTCGAGTTTGGAAGTAATTGCAAGGTTTACTGACAAACAGATTCATTGACAGGTCACACTAACACAGGCAAATACTAAACATGAACAAAACATGAACCAGGAAAACAAAACAAGAGTAGAAATCTTGCTTACAACATAGGAGCATAGGTACGACAGTCAACAAGAGCAAACACAGGGGTTATATATACACTAGGCAAGATGGCCGACACCTGGGAGGGGGAGGAGCAAAGAAACCGCTGACAAAACTAATGACAAGGGCAAGAACACATGACTAGAACATGGGGAATCAAAGCACTGACACATGGCTCTGTTATCAAAATGACATGAGGCTGACGAATGTAGACAAAGACTTGGAGAGCATGGGAAATGATATGATAAAGAATGGGCCACCATCATGGCCAACCTTACATTTACTATACTGTACATACTTCAGAATGTTTGAAGATCCAAAATACTGTCACCAAAGTACCCTTTAAATGTACACTGGTAAAACACAACAGTAAACCCTCATGATAACAGATATAAACCTTCATAACACAGCATTTACCAAGGCTTATTTCAATTACCATGAAGGCCAAATTAGTCCCATTGATGTCATTTCACTCTAATATGTAACTGACACATTTAGAATTACATTTACTCATTTGGCTGACACTTTTGTCCAAAGTCACTTCAAGGTATAGGAAACAATTGAGCAATAGTTCAGACATGACAGCACTGATGTGAGAGCTACAAAGAAGGACAACACATTCCTCTTAGTCATAAAATACAGTGCAAGTTCTACAGCATTACTATCCGAGAGACTAGAAAGAGAATAACATGTTCTATGTTATCATTAAGTGCTTATGAGCAAGTCTATTGCTTTAAATACAGACAGCAAGTGCTACAGCTTGAACAACATGAGCTATTAGTACTGAAGAGTCTAGGACATTCCTCATAGTTATTAAGTGCTTCAGATAAGTCTAGTACATTGCAACATGAACTATAGAGGTACATTACTATCAAAGAAGCGCTTAAAATAAGTACAGGATATTTCTTCTTGATATAATTATATAAAGCTTGATATAATTCCAATACATTAAACTAAATATGTGTAGCAATATTGACACTTGAGGGAATAAACCTTTATAAATGTTTCAGTAGGTTAATGTATGTGTCATGTAATACTGGCCTTCATTGAAGCATTATTAAAAAATGTTAAGGCATAAAGAAGCTAAAAAGCCATTACAAGAACCTTGTAAATTACCTCTATTATTATACAGTATGTATCAGGATAGGTCAGCGATATGGGCCTCTATTCTGTTTATTACTTGTGCGTTCACTGTCTGTTTATTTGGTCATGTGGTCATGTTTTGTATACATCTTAGCCCCACCCCGTATGCCACAGCTGTGGTTGTCCATGCCCCTTCTCAGGTAATTTGTATCTAGTCCTGTATTTATGCTCTTATCCTTAGTTCAACGTTGTCATTGTCTTGTCCTTGTGTTATTTTGGCATATTAATGTGCATGTCATGAAGTGCCTGAATGTCTGTCTTAATGTTTGCATGTCCTCATGTCTACTTCCTGTCTAAAAACCTGACATTATATGCAAGATGCAAGAGCCTTTGCGTGGGGAGGAGTCACTCTGTGCCTTAATTGCTTGGCTCCACCTTCCTTCGCCTCAGACCTGCATCGCCCGTCAAACACACCGGCTGCCACCACTCCCAATGATTCCCAGTGACAAACCACATTAACAGTCACACATTGGCGGAGTCATATATGGCAACTAGATAAATCTTCATTGTTAATAATAATTAATTATTCAAAATGTATGTAGGTATGTTGTCATTGCCATTGTTTCTATTATTGATATTGTTTAACCATGATACATACTGTATGCTGTTCCCCTTGGACCCATGTATATATCCTTGATCATGTCTATTAATCTTGAAGCCAAAGCCAAAGCCAGGGTGCTAAAAGTACATTTTTTGCTGTGTGTCTTGACTCAGCTCACCATTTTCATTGTCTGAACATTGCCTTAGGTGAAACAGTGGGGATTCTCCATTTTAAATAGAGCAGATTAAATGCCATCAATTATACTGGATATCACACTGCTTTCCATAGCCGTTTTAACATTGCTGCCACAAAGCTCAGAGGGAAGATGCCGCAGCGTGAAACGTTTGGTACACATCAAACCTTTAACCAGCACAAAATGTTACCAAGAGAATTCACTTTTCCTGAAGAGGTGCAATGAAGGGCTTGTGCATTGAGGAAGCCGACCGCTGTGCTCTCAGAGCGGAAAGAGACTTTGCAGGAACAGAGTGCAAAGCAATACTCAAGATATGGAGATGAGGCGGTGGCAGAGAAGGAATTCATTTCTAATATTAAAATTCGACTTCGCAAACACATTCCCAGCTTTGATGAGATGAAGAATGGTGATGTAATCAGTTTGAGCTGGACCGTTTTAGGACACAAAGCAGAGAGGCTTTCTTTTTTTTAAGGTCTTTGCCCAAAGCAAAGTCAATCTGGAATCTCTTGTTCTGTTACTCATCTGTGGTGAGCAGTTGAAATGAACTGAGTCTCTAAAACTGTACTTTGGGATTTCTGAGAAATATCCATTGCGATGGCTTTAATTCTTCAATGTCTCACTTTCCTCTGTGTCCCCAGCCGTTCAGTTCATCCGAATGGATCTGCAAAGATCCTGAGAATTCAGAAGCAGCCGCAGAACGATTTTTACAGTACAGAGATGAGAAATACTCAACATGCCAAACTTTGATGTAGTTTATGCTTACAGAGGTTGCTTCGGCGTCATTAAACTTTCAACCCTGCCCTAAGCTATGATTACTTTTGTAATCCTACATTGTCTATGATCCGGATTACTATGATTTCTTTTCCGTTTTCATCTGTATCATATCCTTTTTGTCTCAGCTCAGCCAAAACAGCTGTAGATTGCATTCACACTATCCAGGTCAGAAATAATCATGTTTATGCATTATAATGTTCGATAAGCAAGCAGACCAACCTTGCATGAGTGTGGTGCATTTTTAAAACGCTGATGACATCGGTAAGCTTCTTAAAGAAATCAGTGCTGGGATTTGCTGTGTATTGATTATGACGCTTGATTGAAAAAGTCATTTTTTGGTCAAAAGCTGTAGCAAAATTGTGGTGAAATGCCTCCACCACTACCTCCTTTTCCAGCTCCCCATGTTCAGTTCCTAGCTTTTGTTAACGCAGAATAAAATCACTGCACTGATTGCAAGGACAATTGATGTGTTTGATTGGTTGGACCATGTGATTAAGATACTTCATTAATTTAACTTCAATGGGCAATCAACAGGAGATAGCAGGAGATGGGGGTGGAATCACATTGGTCTAGTTACATTTAATCAAAATCGTCTCGAAAGAGAACTTTGGCTTGACCTGAAAAAAGACAGACAATGCTGTCAAGCTCAAAGAAGAACAAAGAGGACTAAAGGACTTATTTCAGTTGTATAGAGGATATTTGAAACAATTGTTATTAAATGTAACATTAAGTCTAGTCTGTTGAAGTGCCATCATTTTATAATCAGTGCTGTTCCCGTTTTAGGATCTCTATGAGTAAAAAGAATGGAATATTAGGTATTGTTGTAAATAAAAACTGCTCTAATTTGACACATTTTGGGCATACAGTCAAACCCTGCTAGCTCACTAATCTCGCCTCTCGCCATGAAAGACTACAGAACAGATTTCCTTCAATGTTATTTACCTCGTTAAGCTGCCAACCTCGCCTCTCACCCCCGCCACAACACGCAGCATGTCTGGTGAATGCATTTCTACATCTATAGCTGTTGCTACTACTGAACCACTGTGGCTGTTCTGCATCACCCAGAACTCTGCCAACCCAGTACCAACCTGTACATTACTGGAGGACTAACAATCACAAGAAAACTGGCTACAGAATATGAGAGAGGAGCCTCACTCACCTGCAATGTTAACAATGCAGGGGGTGTGTACAGAGCCAGGGAATGGGTTGGCCTCCCGTCAATGGCAATCCCAGCCCATGAACCCATAACTGGTTTAGATGATGATGAATTAATTTCACAATAATTAATTAATTAATTGAGCCAAAGGATGGACTTTGTTAAATGCTGTGTGGTTAAATGACACTTTAAAATGCCAGTTTCACAAAGACACCCCACACATTGTGGTAGTTAAGCTGTTTTGGCTGTAGCAGTCTACAGTCTGAGTAGCTGATGTTATAGAAAATCGCATGAAAGTTTACTAGTAGAACAGCAGTGGTAGCTTTCAGTGGAGTGTGTAGCATTTCTCATATGTTGTTGAAGTTGATGTGTTGGAGGCAGGAAAATAGAAAAGCGAATTGGATACATTTTGTAATAGGGAGCACAACACCAGACTTGTAAATTTGGAGATACTCTGACTCAGTTGCCTGACTGTGTGCCATGGTAAGAACCTACAAACAGTGATCTTTTGTAAGACAACCAGTGAACTGCCCATAGGATCATGGATCATAGGCTCATTGAGAGGGAAGCGCTTTTGATGATGACTACAGGAAGTAGCTGAAAAATGTCAAGCATGTAACAAAAATGCCTCTGTCTTATGAAAAGAACATTAAAAACATAAGGAACAATTGTGTGATATTAGGCATGTGGATTAATGTTATGGCTGATCAGTATATGATGATAATACACATGTTGACATGTTGTCCCTCTCTTGGACAAATCTTATATCTGATTTTTCATATCTAACACAGTAACCAACTGTGTTACACCCATAGCCACATGCTGAGATTCATCACTCAAATAAAATAATGGTTTTGATTGAATCAATTTTTTTTTTAAATTTTGGCTCCTATCAACAGCTTTTAACATAATTAAGCAAAAATGTGAAAAAATTGCCCAACTACCCCTTTAAACATCAAATGCCAAATAATAGAAGGTAAAACAAGTTTTTCTTGAGACAGTCTCTTCCAGCACCCCTCTATTTGGCATTTTTCTCTTGTCATCATTCAGATTCCCTTTGGGCTTATCTATCACCCCCTATCAGCACTTCTCTCCCACTAGCCACAAAATACAGCAACAGCTTGTAGGTAATTGATCAGACAAGCCAACTGTAAAATATTCATTTTCTACTTCAACAACCAAATAAATCTCCAGGGACGGCTCGGAGGACTGTGTGGAGATATTGCTTATGCATAGCCAGGTTAGCGCAGCCCCCATTGTAAAGAAGTAGATAAGAGGGGGGCCCTGCGTCAGGGTGGGCACCGGTCGATGGTCAGCCAAGCAGGACAGCCCAAAGCGCAATACTCCCCACTCCGACTGTGTTCTCCAGGCCAGCACTGCATCCGCAAACCAACAGGCTCCATATCATCTCCCACGAATGGACAGCATCAGAATGAAAACAGGATGCAGCAGGCGTAGGCACACAACGTCACACACACACCAACATGCTACACTAAAGATGTATTAAGAGTGTAACAAATCACCTTTGTCACGGTTTGATGTAGTCTGTATCATTGTTTAGCTGTAAACAATATTTTATTTGACATTTTCAAGTATTATTACATGAGAATTATTATTATTAGTAGTAGTAGTATTAGTAGTAGTAGTAGTAGTAGTAGTATTGTGAGTGGCATGGTGTTACAATGTTTTGTGCTGTCACTTCACGGCAAGAAGGTCCAGGGTTCAATCCCTGTATCTTTCTGTCTTTCTATCTTTCACCAGTTCCCCAGTGTTTGCAAGGGTTTCCTCAGGTTCCTCCAGTTTCCCCCCACTGTCCCAAGGCTTGTGGTTTAGATTGATTGGCTACTCTAAATTGTCTAGAGGTTTGAATGGTTGTCTGTCCCTGTGTTGCCCTATAAAGGTCCAAGGTGAACCCTACAGCGTGCCCAGAGTCAACTGGGTTTGGCTGTAGCTTCCCATTACCCAAAATGGATACGTTTCTTCCGCCGTAGATGCATAGCTATATGTACCCATATCACCTGTGTACTCTGTTGCTGTACTTCAGATTCCAGGCTCCATTCAGCTCCTAGTGTTTTGTGGACAGTAGAAATCAGTAGTAAGTAAGTAGTACCCATGCACCTATGCAAACAGTTGAAAGGCATTTACTTCAGTGATGATTGTCTGCAAAAAATACAAGTTACAGTGAAATAAATGCAAGAAAATAATGGTGAACTGGTTGGAACACAGGTTTGGTTCCAACTTTCTCCTCAATGCTTCCAGCATGGATGTGTGAATGTCCATCAGCAGCACATCTGGTTTAATCTAATAAAGGACTGAATGGGTTTTCATGGGATGAGGTCTGGATAATGGATTTTCTTGAAAGGTCTAGGAATGGTTAATTGAACATGCTGGCAAACCAACGTCACTGTTTATTGTATTAATGTTATTCATATTTATTCAAATGTTAGTGTTTTGTGAGGAAAAACACTTTCTTCCCAGCTGAACATGTATTAAATTTCATTTAGGCAGGTGTAACACCTTTGCTCAGTATGTAGAGAGAAGGATAAGGTCTTCTCATTCTACTGTCTAAATATTTAAAACAGAATGGACTGAAATAAAAATCCCATCTCATATAAAGATTGAAAACATTTTCCCTTCTCATATAAAGTTGCTTAAAGTTTTCTTGCCTAAATTCATCACTGTATTGCTTTATTTTCTTCATTTCTCTATATGTATTAATTCTGCTTCAGAGTGGCGACTAAGAGCTAGTCCTATTGCCAAGAAATCATTACTTCAGTTCCAACTGATCCCACAACCATCAATAGCTTGGAGCCCAAAAGAACATAAATGGCCTCTTTATGTCTGAGGGGACAGCTCTGTCCTCCAGCTCCCTTAATTCTAGCCAATGTGAATATCTATTAGCAGACATAACAGAATTCAATCAATAAAGCAATGATGGTCTTCGGAGTACAGATTTACGCTCATTTGCAAAACAGCTCTGTCTTAGAACCAAGAACAAGGGATGGTGCAAAGTGATAACTATAGAAGGAAAAAGTAAATGTAAAAACATATTAAAGTTATATATATAAAATATATATAAAATATAAAATTAAATTTTATATAAAATCAGCAATTAAATGAGTAAAAGTGAAAAATCAAAATGAACAGATACTCCTGGGAAAAGCAAATTAACATGTCTTCAAAGACAACTGAACTCCCATCTCTTCCAAAAGCACAACCTTCAAAAATAACGACATGCTACAATAACTGCATATCTGTTTTAAAACTAACATTTTTACATCTTTTCTGTATAATCTGAGAGGTTCTTTGGTGATGAATTACTTCAGCTGTGGTAGAACATTGGTTAACTAGCAGCTCTTACGTTCACTTGTGTGAGGGAGATGCTTTCTTTGTAGACAACAAAGCACCCCTGTACATCACTCTGGATACAAATGCCTGTCAAATGCTGTAAATGTACATCAAATAAGAACTAAGATCAAATAAAACAGTTGCAGGTTGAGTGGAGGTGATTAGAGATTAGATGTTTAAGTATCCTGTTGCTATTGTACTACTGGTAAAAGCAAGTCTTCCCACTTCTGTAAAAAAAAAGGTCACATTAATAGAAAGAGTTTGATAATATCTATTATTTATTATAATAGAAGATGGCATTTGGCATTCTTCTCCAGGTCATTAGGTGTAATTGCATTAGTGGCTGTCATTAAGATGTAGTCGTATGTCACATTTCACTCAGATAAAGCTTCCACTACTCTTCACCTTATCAGCTTAAATTTAAATGTTAAATTCTTTTTGGAAAACATGGATGCCATGTCCTCCAGACTGAAGAGGAGTATGATTGTCTGGCTCATTATCATAGCTCCATTCGAAAGCCTGAAACTCTGATGGTATGAAGGTGTATTAGTGCCTATGGTATTTACAGGTTTTAGAGCAACACATGCTCCTATCCAGACAATGTCTGGTGCTGAACAACCTTCATGTTATGCAACCAGGCTGTCAGGTGTCATTACATTAGTGTAAGTTATAAAGATGTAGTTGTGACTCTGTGACTGATCTTAGGGAAAAGTTTACTTTTGTACTAACACTGTCCCAAAAAACAAACAAAAAAAGATGATTTTTTATTACTCCCAACCAAGACAAAAGATCTTGAGCATCTCATAGAGCAGATTCTGGTGCTGACTAGAGTGTAGGAGACTTGGGTGAAAGCTGAAAAGGTAGTTTCCAACAGGAGATTGAGTGTAGGAGACTTGAGTGAAAGCTGATGATGAACTTCGCAACAGGTACATAGCAAAAAAAGCTCGGCTGAGATGCCCCTGCCAAATTTAATCTAAAGACTGAGTTTGGTCTTAAGAACATTGATGGAACAGAGGGTGAATTATTTTGTGATTGCCGTATTTCTGTGCATCTCTTTCCTGCACTTTTTTTCGTAGCGACTGGATGACACTACCAGCGAAATTTCAACGTGAGTAAACATACATCGTTGGAGAGCTACCTTAAAAATGGCAAAAGACTCAGTATCCAAGTGTGTAGAATTGTGTGGCCCCACCAATATCTAGAGTTTGCTGAACTGTGCTCAAAAATAAAAATAAAAATCGTATCGCGCCATAATTCTTCCGGTATAGACACAGACAAGTGACAATAGTATTGCTGTTACTTATGTAAATTAATAACCCATCCCTGTGTTTCTGTGTTGTATAGCTATGTCATTGTTGTGCAATATATCAGTTATTGCTGAATCGTTGTATCATGATATTTTGACATTTTTCCAGTGATAGAAACCCACAGAGGGAAGAAAGGAGGCTGACACAAGGGTTCTGTGCTCTAATACAGACACTTTTGCTTCCAGCTTATTTTACCAGCCCTTTAAAGAGCTCCAGGAACCAGTACGCCCTCTGCAGGAGAGTTTACACACAACGCATATACCCCAGGCACACACACCAACATGGCCGAACCACCCCAAAGACACTCTTCTCTTTGGTAACCACACTGGGGGTGATTCAGCCCATTTCCCCAAAAACACCCCAAATGAATCCCTAAACAACATTAAACACACATTTCCACACAATAACACAAATAACCACATAAAACCCCTCAGAACACACTCAAATGCACACACAAACATAGCCTCTCTCAAATCTGGGCTATGGCTGACAAATCCCAGTTCCAATACAATATTATCTTTGTCGTAAGCCACGTAACACATATCGTATCATATCATGAGATACCCTGCAATTCCCACCCCTAGTGTTGACTGTAAGAACAACTCTTTAACTTCAGATTTTCACACTAGGTTCGCCAAGAAAACTGCTTGTACAGTTTGGGTAGTTTGTGCTGTGATTATGATTTAAAAGAATAAACACATTTGATTGATAATAAATGGCTTCAGCCAAACACTAACCATGAGTGAAAGAAAGCTTTTTGTGTTATCATTTATATTCTCTGATAAATGATAAAGAAATCATAAATTCTGACAGGGAATGTAAACTTATGAGCACAACTGTATACCTCTGGGTTTGTAACTACTATAAAAATGTAATTAAGTTTTCTACAGTTTCCATATGGCTACAGGTTGATAAATGAAGCACTGCAGTGTGCTGTCACTCACAGCAGAAGAACTGTGTGCTGTGAACAGCATTGTGCGTACTGTACTAAAGTCACTACAATTACTGTAGCCTGGAAGAGCTATTATAACCTCCTCTGTGGCACACTGTTTTGGTCCTTGAGTCCGTCCTTCACCTTACAGTCATAAAAAATATTTTATAGATGACCCGGCTGTTACAAGTGTAGCGATTACTCCTCCTCAGACACTTCCAGCTGCACCCAAGTGTGTTTTTCATGCACTCTATGACACGGGACAGAGAGGAATTAGGATATTGATTCTATATATCAATTACACTACATTCACTCCTGGCATTTCAATAAGCCATGGATATAAATCATACACATTGCAGGGCCAACTGGTGTGTGTGTGTGTGTGTGTGTGTGTGTGTGGTGGTGTTTTTGCTGTTCCACTGTCTGTCATAAAGTGCTTGGGCACACATTTTACAGGAGGCAAACTGAGGAAAGCAGTATCTTGCAACACTACATCACAGTGTTTGTAATTAAGCAGTTAGAAATCAAAGCAATATGCGGAATGATTAATATTTAATAGCAGGAACTTTTTATAGCCTGCTTAATTGAATACCTTATCTATACTATGCAGATGCTTCATAAATATAAAATATTAAATATCACTGATAGCTGCTCTTGAGAACCTCACTGAAGCATTCAGAAGTATAATTATGTTTAGGAGGGAATAAAAAAGCTATTTTTCTCTATTCCTTCCCTTTCTTTCTCTGGGCATCCTTCTTTATTTATGTAGCTCTATCTCAAATGAGGCTTTGCCAACAAAATAATAAATAGTCCCTCTGATTCAGGAGTAAGTGAAGGGAATGCATTTAAAGCAAGTTCAGTTTTCTTTATTCATTTCATTCAAATTGTATTTATGTATTCATTTATTTTATTTATTTATTTACAAGCCAAGTTCCAAAAAAAAGGTTGGGACAGTGTGTCAAATGTAAACAAAATTATTTCCCTAATAACTGGCCACCCCACATTATAGGCCGCCACATTCTATAAGCTGCAGAAAAAGCTCATTTATGTTTTAAAAATATTATTTGCAGCTGTGTTACTGAATTTATCGATCTGAAGTAGAAGCATCTAACTTGACACGCCCCTCAGAGACCTTTACAACTCTATACCAGTAGTGACATTATTCTGTAGTTGAGCATAGACGCTTAAATAGATACAATTTGGAATGTACCAATATCATGCTGCAATGCAAGAACCACGATGCAGAATTTAAGCTCCAGGTTGTTGCTTTCATGAAGCAATGTCTGCATGACGAACCCATGACCAAAATCAACCAACAACAATGCAATTGACAATGTTTGCGGATCAGATTTTTAAAGGATTTGAAGAAAGGTAAATCTAATAATTTTTGCATTCCAGTGTTGCTAATTTTATATTGAATAATTTACAATAAGATGAAAGATTGACATAACTGTCCTGCTGTAACCCCACCCTCCAGTCATTTAAAAAAAGTCATTTAAAAAGTCAACATTTCCCAGCCAACAATACATTTTGGTTCGTTTATTTCTTTTAAAATTGAGCTTCTTCCAGCTTTTATTTAGGATGTAATGCAATTTAGCAAAAGGCTGAAAAAGTTTGAGAGGCTGGATGCAGCGGCGCCATTTAAGTGAGAGAACATCAACACTGATCTGATCTTTCCTTTGCTTTTCGAACTGTTCATCAGTGCAGTAAACAGTACAATTAAATTCAACTCATTTGTGGACGTCGTCTTTTTGTACTGAATTATACTTTTAGTGAATGTGTTTTCATGCTTTTAGATAGGACACCCCATTTAAACAAGCTGCACCCAATTCCAGGTTTGCAAAATCATGTATAATTTGCAGCCTGTTATTGGGGAAATACAGTAAACCAAAACTTTATTCACAATAGAGCATAAAAAATATATGTTTAAACCAAGTAAAAGGTATCATTAATAAAAAAAAGCAACAAAAAAACCCCCCAAACAAGGCCATTTTGAGTCTGATTATAACAATCTAAAAAACTTGGGCAATGAGAGGACCATGTTTACCATTGTATGACATCCCTTCTTTTTAGCAATAGTTTGTAAATATCTGGCAACTAAAGAGACAGATTGCTGGACCAAATGTTTTTAGCTGGTGAAAGTTCTGGACAACAAGCAGGATGCCATATGTACCTTTCGTGTTTGATGCTACATTTCTGTATGTTCAAGGTGCCAGTTTCATAGGCATTAATGCACCCCTACATCTTCCTAGGGCTTATGCATTAATACGTGCTAATGTGCTAATAAACTCTTTAGTCCAGAAGTGTATATGTTTTGCAAAAAAGAATTTCAACTTGAATCATCTGACCATGGAACAGTTTTCCACTTTAAATCAGCTTTGCCGCAGACAAATTGGCATAATTTCTAGATCATGTTCACATATGGCTTCTCCTTTAAAGTTAAAGGTTTAACCTGCATTTGTGAGTTATATACAATAATTTCAGGAAGTCCTCCGGAGCTTATGCAGTGATTTTCATGAAAGATTGTGCCTGTTTGCAATACAGTGCTGCCTAAGGGGCCAAAGATGACAGGTAGTATTGGTTTTTTTTAGCCATGTCCCTTGTGCACAGAGAATTCTGACTTTCAGAATCTTGTGATGTTATGCACAGTAGATGATAAGATATATTTAATGTCTTTACACATTTATATTGAGGAACAATACACAGAAATTGAAAACTTGTGGCCATCTTTACTTCTGAGAGACTTTCTTTGATGCTCTGTTAATAACTTTTAACAAAATTACTTTTTCATCTAGTAGTAGTATGTCTAGCTTTCAGCATTATAAATCTTTTCTTTTGCTCTATTGTGAATAAAATATGGGTTCATGAGATTTTAAAATAATTGCATTCTGTTTTTATTTACATTACAGTGTCCCAATGTTTTTGGATTTAAGTTCAAATTATTTATTTATTTATTTACTTATTCCCCTCTGTGACCTGATCAGTTGTGCATTATAAATATCGATGCCAGGCAACGGAATGGGTTGATTAAACTCTGGATAATCTCTGAACTCATCTATTCAATATTCTAATGCTTAGGTTGTAATCCTCTTGTACCTTCAGCTGCTTCTGCTGGACTAACCGCACTGGATTAGATCCACTATTGTTTTTTATTTGTTTGTTTGTTGTTGTCGTCCCATTCCCCCCTTATCCTTTCTCCTTAAGACTCACATAATGCATTATACAAAGCTGCATCCCACATGCATGGAATTATTAACAGAGATACCGAAGAATTTCTGGGCAGACAGCCATATTGCCTCAGCTTCAGGAAATCCCCTTCTCCATGGCCTCCAGTGAGCTGCTCAGCTAGTCGAGAGACGGCGCCCCCTGTAGGTTTGAGGAGGAGGTCCTCCCACACGTCCTAATCTCAAAGGAGTGCAGTGGCTGCCCCGAGGAGGGCCTGACCGCTCCACAGCTTAGGCCTCAGCGACGCACTGCTGGGATTTCCACCGATAGAGCAGGAGCACAGAGGATCAAAGGCAGGCAGCCTGCAGGGCTCTGATTATGCATGCCAGAGTTAGAAGAACTCTCACACTCTACAGAGGCCGTACAGGATGAAGTACTGCAACAAAAGACTCAAAAACACCATAAGGATGGCAACTGTGCACCAAACCTTCAAACATACCTGTACATTCACGTCTGTGTGTAATTGAACAATTATATTCTTGCTCCCAGGACAAAACATAGTATCTCCATTTTTGCTTCATGAAGAAAGAAAGCAATAAGTACTTTAAAATGGCACAGAATAAAACCTTCTTACATTAAAAGTCAAAACAGAAAAAGCAAAGACAAAATAAGTGTGAAAGACTTACACAGTATGCATGTTACACAATTTTTACAGTAAACTGGAAATTGGTTGACATTAATTTAAAAAAAAAAATTTTTGATGTTGGAATTTAGAGAAATCTCTGTGTGGGACAATGCTAAATTGCATATCCAATGCTATTGAATATGCATGACCTTCAAGGCATCAGAAGGCACTGCATAAGAAACCTGTGATAATGTACAGGGGGTCTATGAGTTATGTTAACATTCGGTTTCTCTGAATGTGACGTAACTTGAATTTTGAAAGTTGTAACTCATGAATGTAATGATGCCTCAGAGACTTTATTAAACATCACTGTGCTTTATTAACAGCTGGCAACATCCCTAAATGGTCTCATATTACAATAAAGCATTTAGGAAACGTTGCTTTAATGGCTTCAACATACACCACAGCAGTAAACGCATTGGACTGTAGTCACACTCAGTACTGCAGAGGTTCCCTATTCTCTATCCATAACATAGAGATGTAGTTCCTGTTTGCTGAATTGTTTGCAGCAAGTTTTGACTGGTGTTGGTGTTCGACCGGTAAACAATAAAATGTTTTGTTTGTACGCTTTTTTTTGTACTTTTCGCATACCATCCGCCATATTCTACATTTTTCCTACAAGGAGCATGTTTCCAAACCAGACTTACAACAGCAATGAGCAAAGGCTTTAATTTTAGCCATGGCTAAGGTATGTTTGTTCACCATGGCTACTGCTCAGTTTGATCAGTTTGATGTGTCGAGTGCAGCATGTTCAGTTATTCTAAAACTGGGAGGCTTGGATGCTGTTACCCCCGAGTCTGACACGTTCACTCAGGTTTGTTGACTGTCAAGTGGTTGGCTGCCTTACACATACCAGGATGCCCTCATGTCTGTGCTACCTCCTGGCTCTTCCCTTTAGCTATGCTGTCATAGAGAATCTTCCTGGAGCTCCCTCACTCAGACCACAATGTGTAATCACTCTTAGTTACCTCCATCTCCAACAGTCTCTTTTTCTCTTTCGTGCTCTCTCTCTCTCTCTCTCTCTCTCTCCTTTCTCTCTCTCTCTCTCCTTTCTCTCTCTCTCTCTCTCTCTCTCTCTCTCTCTCTCTCTCTCTCTCTCTC
>JBBIGC010000137.1:18056423-18079996 GCA_037576955.1 Lepidarchus adonis
AAATGAAATGAAATGAAATGAAATGAAATGAAATGAAATGAAATGAAATGAAATGAAATAACAACTTAGTAGCGGATAGGAACTGAGTAGCAGGCAGTATAAATGGCTCAAGCGGTATTGCACATTATACGATATAATAAGTTAGTTAATATGTAGTATTATAGCATATTAATACAGCAGCAGGGTCATATTTTGCATAACCCTTGTTGTTAAGAGACATCCCCCTTTCCCACAAAGTGCCATAGCAAACAAGCTACTGTAGATCATGCTTTTTGAATTTTTTTTTTGCTGATATACCCTACAAAGTAAGAGTCAACTTTGACAGAGAGTTCTGTAAATAAATAAAAATAAATAAATAACATGATTTAGTCATTACAAATATTGCGATTTTATACATTTAACCAATTCTGAAAATCTTGTCCTGAAAAAACATAAATTAAACATTTATACCCAGTAAAATATTTGATCTCCTTTTAGATTTTATTTTAAAACCAGACTAACAGTGATTTACATCATATAATACTAAACAGATGCCAAACCATGGGGTCTTTAGCCCCATGGTTTCCTAATATCTCAATCTTTAGTCACATTTAAATATTGAGCATTATATTGAACACATCATTTTACCACTGATAAAACTGAATAAACAATCACTAAACCTGTAACCTGTCCAAGTGTTATGGAACTTAACAAGAGTAGCTTTGCCCTAAAGTTAATAAATACACACCAAATAGTGACGACTAGATGACTGGGCCAGAGTGTGAGGTAGTCCTGGTATGCATTGGTTATCACCTACCAAACCGGCAGCAGGGTCAGGGGTGCCCAAGGCTTATCAATGCCTGTCTGGTCTAGTTCCAAAGAAGAGCTGCTGTAGCACAAACCGCTGAAATATAAATGCTAATTATGATATACAGTACATGTGCCAGAACACACAGTATATTGCAGTTTGCTGTGAATGAAGTCTTTAAACCTGAGCCTGTGCTGAAGGGCACATGCGGAAAGATGACATACACAAGATGTTCCACCTAGTTTTATTGTAATGTGTAGTTCTTTAAAAGAGTCTTTATTCCCTGTTGTCATCCTGTACAGTGGTCCTGATTACTAGCGTTTGAGTGCCCCAAGAAGATCAAGGAAAAAAGGATAAAAAAACAGCTCCAAAAATATGGCAATTATGCTTGTGTTATCCTTTGTGTTTAGACCATTAGGTTTAGTATTTTAAGCCATCCATTTAATTCTGACAGTGGTATGTAAATAGGAAATTTCTCCTTAGGAACTGCATACGTTTATACAAAACAGTTCTAATGACACATAAATAGGACTGAATAATACCCTGGGCAAGAAAATAAGAACTTAATTATGATTAAAAGCCAAGATTATGTTTTCATATTTCCTCAGAGGCAATATGTTTTAGCCCGGCATTTCCTTCCTGCACAGAATATTCCGTTTATGAACATAGTTATTGGTTTATGAACATAGGGAACATTACAATAAGTCTCTCAAATTGTGAATGGTATTCTGCCCTCCACAGGCACTGGAACATTCCAAAAAGGGTTATGTCCTTTGTAAACTAAAGGGATTTGGGCTTCGAAGTCTAAAAGTGACCATTTTTCTTGTGGGTGTTTTGGGGTTGATGTGCTGTAATGTGTTATTGTACATTATTAGTTGAACCCCTGGGCTCTCAGTTTTGATGAGACATGGCTGCTTTTTATCAGTTTGCACTGCAGAACTGTAAATGTGTATTCTTGTGTTTAGCATTTTCTTTTTTCTTTTAATGTGCACATAAACTGGGAAGTGGGGATCCTGAATGGCAGAAACAGAACCCTGTGTGCTTTTTTGTTGGGTGGATTTTGTATTATTATTTTTGTTATATTGATGAACATTCAGAAAACCTGCCCTGCAAGTGGATTGCAAACTGTTTTGTTTGTTTCTCTGCCTTTCGCCCTATGAACACTGGGATAAACTCCCTCCAGCACATATCCTGGTTAAGATAATTGGTTCAGATAATGTCGCTAAAACACAACCAGGAGCATGGCAGTGCTATGAGCTGAAAATTTTATTACACGTTATACAAAATAATAATTAAAGCAGTTTAATCATCTTTTGCTAGATGTACACTAGTAGCTTGACTATGGACATGATACTGGCAGCTTCCCATCACGTCAGCAACCTGATCAATGCCCAATATGCATGGACTTTGTCCAGAAAGAGAAAGCTGGGTGTGCTGAAGTAGTGTAATATATACATACAGCAGATTCTTATAATTTCTCTCCAAACAATTTTAATACGTTTTAATCATGTGTTCATCATGTATATACTGTGAAAATGGCAATACCCCCAACTTAAAACAAGTTCTGTCCCCTGTAAAATCAAAAATAGCATTTTGACTTTCCCAATGCGTATATACACCAATGTATTTGCTCATGCTCGTGTCCATGTTTTAGTTAAGAGATCATTTTTCTGGGCTTTTCTCCTAACAGTACTGTATGGCTTAATGTTAAGTAACACTAGATCAGGAATTCACTTTAATAAAGTGTGGGCTGAAAATCCTGAGGAACTGAGACTTTGTGGAGAGCCTTCACTCAAAAAAAAGAAAAGGTGCTAGAAGCTGCGAGACAAATGCCCATAGCATCAGACATCACAGTGGCATTATTTGACCAAAGGCTGCCAAGAGCGCATATCTGGACTGAGCACAAACCAATTTAATTATGAAGGTCTCCCATTGTGCACATCCCCATTGAGGACTATTCAGTGTTCTACAAAGGCTGACCTCCCAGCAGTGCTGAAGGAGTACGCAGAATGAGAGATGATGGAATGAATGCAGCATTGATTTATTTTATTTTTTGATTTATTTTATTTTTTTCTTGCATAAAATTGTAAGAACATTGATCACAATATTGCTGGGTTGAATTAGGTATGTAAAGATTGTCATTGTTTTAAAGCACTTTATGGTCTATGGACCATATATGGGAAATTGATCTGCATTTTGAATTCATTTATGAGTTCTGAGGACTTTTGGACCACTCTTCTTTTCTGAATTATACATAATATATTATATAGTTCAGTCTTTAATATGCAGTTGCACAAACTGAGCCTGGAAGACTAAAGGACAAAGCACTTACTGATTTATCATCATTTAGAGAGGGTGCATGCAATTGCAACTGAGTTGCAGGTTTTAGTGTGTGTGGGTTCATGAATACACTTTTCAGGGAGGGATACAGTTCAGGCATAAAAACAACATATGCAAATCAACATCCTAGAATGATTTACTAATGTGAAATAGCTGGAAAAAAAACCTGCATGTTTTTTTAAGGATGATAAGGAGGAACTATAACTTGTTATATAAATAAATAACTCTAAAAACTCCCTTTTTCACATTCACCCATTAGAACATCCTCAACAATAGGGTGTTGTTAGCATTTAAATAGCTTTTGGTATTTCTTAAGAGCAGTGTTATAGTAGACAGGTCACAAAACTAGCTCTAGAGTATAAACATGCAACAGGAGCTCCTCTTTGGGACTGGACCGGACAAGCTAACCATCACTCCCCACATGCTTCAGTAAGCCCTGAGTGCTTGTGACCCTGTCACTATTTATTTCTGTTTCCATCATATCAATTTCAAGAAATGACTGTTCACTTGCTGCCTAATAAATCCCACCCCCACAGGTGCCAATGTAATTAAATGAGACTGTGAGTGTTATGTCATTATGTGAAAGGTGTTAATGTTATAACTGTTCAGTGTAGTGTAATTGGGATGTAATGTAAGTGTCGTACTATTGCATCCACCAGCAACAGGAAGATGACCAATGACATTGCCCGATTTATTACAGATTACTAAAAATGACAAAAAAGCTTTGATGCAGCTTTGATGGGCAGTGTTGTTTGGAAAACATAATTTAAATTACACACTAGTTCATAATTACTATCACTTGATATGTATAATAATATATTTGTGGCATTTTTTACACACTTGTCTGATTAAATTACATGTACTTTCTGAGTATAAAGTCTGATGATATTATTTCAAAATATATTAAATAAATTAGATATAAACATGCCTTTCAGATTTAACTTTTAAAGTATTTTTAGGCAGATAAACTTTTTGAGGTAAGACATGTTTTATTCCTTACTGTACCTAACACATTTAATCATTTATCCCTTAGCCTTTTCTAATATTACACACATGCATACATGCCTAAAACTAGAGAGACATAGAGGAACTACCTTACAGCTGAGGGTTCCATAAAGAAAGATCATTGTTAATAAAAAGTGCAACCATGAAGAATGTTTTTCCTCCTTATTTTTACTGGAACAAGCCTCTTAAAAGCTTTGTCACTTTTTTGTCATTACATTCCTGGACCTTGTTCATATGTGTTACAATGTGAATAATATAAACATATATATATAAAACTAGCTTATATTTTAAATATTTACTATATATATATTACTCTAGACTAGATTACCAGGAAAAAAACAGTGCTCCTACAAATGTCACATAAAATATTTCTTTTAAATGAGAAAGTGCTACATTTATTTGATTGCTGCAAATTCATTTCCTGCTTTCCAGTTACGTCTGGCTTTGAACTTGGCTTGAGTCAGGCCCTTATCACCTTAAAGCCAGAAGTGTGACAAGTCTATGTGTGAGCACAATGCCCTAAAGCAGTGTCCTCAGCTGCCAAAAACAAGATTTCTATGCCAACCATTACATTACCTTGACTGCAAAATAAATTAGTGTCCACTGTGGGGAATAGCCAACTTCCAATTTAAATAAGAAAACATCCACTTGGAACTGGCGCTTTCCACTCTTTCTGATGCCAAATGCTGCATGGGGAAAGCTAAGCAAATAACTTTTTTAATAAACTAAAGGGATGCTTCTCGTATTCCGTCCCCTGTAAGAGAGACTTTATTGACACTGACATGGAGATACAGAAGATTTAATTATGAGATTTTACACTTGAACTGTACATTATTACAAAACTCACACTCTGCAGTATGAATGTCACTGTCCAAATTGGTTTAGAATAGTGAGAGCTGATGAAAACTGATCCGTATGAAAATGCATTATTTGCTTCAGGGGAGGGCTTTGGGTAAATGCAAGCAAAGGACAACCTCCACAGATCTAAGAGACAAAAAAGGTTGGCAATTTCTCCCAAAACTCTGCAGAAAACAAACAATTACATTCATGGCTGCCTTTATTTGCTCCATGATTGAGCAGTGCAAGCAGACAGGAGAAGGCAGATTAATTAACTTGCGCCTGAAAACCTTTATTCTTAGAACACTGTCACATTGATGGATGGCTGATTAAAGTCAAAGAGATGGCTATCGGTACATAACAGTGAAGCACTGGAATAAAAGGAGTGGGAAGTATAGCACGCTATAAGCGCAGTGAGATTCTAATGTGGACTCCATTACTATGGTCCATCAAATCATAGTGGCCAGATCATGTGCTGGTGAACTAAAGAAACATGATGAATTGATGTGTAGTGAAAAAAGAAGAAGAAACAGGCAGCTCGTCATGCCAGCCACAACTCAAAATTGCCTGTTTCTGCCATCTTTTGATGGGATTTCTCATTAGAGGCCTATACAGAACAGGCTCTGGAAATATTACAGGATTAATTAAAATGATAGGAATGGGGAGATTCAGCTGCCAGTGGAGAGAGAGAGCTGGACCGGGGTAATCATTGTTCTGATCAGAGGGCCATTGTATTCGTATGAAAGCAAGTATCTTCAGCAGGGCCAGTGGCTTGCATGTGTTTATCTCCCATCCCGGGCCTGTTGCTTTTTTTTTTTTTTCCTCATTTTTTACTTTCCGAGACTCATCGTTGATTAAGCATTCAGCCTATTCGTGCTGGAGAGGTTCAAAGGCTCCATTTACTTGCCAGCACTTTGAGCGTTCATCAGAACATGTTTTCAGACATCACTCTATTCCCCTGTCTATTCACAGCTCCATCTACAGATTGGTAAGATTCCATTCCAGCAACACACATGTTGGGTGCTCTTCAAAGACAGTAAGTGTTAATGAATGTAGAGTTTTGCTGACAAAGGATGAGGAAGCCTACTCTAGGTGTGGGGTAAAATAAAAAAATTAACCACCAAAAGGGGAAAAGCGCTTAAATACTATGTTCTCTTTGATTAAAAAAAGAAAAGGTGAACCAATTGAAAGTTGAAAGACAGTGTCCTAGAAATTTCCATTCTGATCGGCCTCTTCCAACAGCTATAAAAGGAACAGCTTTTTTCAGTCAGGACAGCAAAGGCCTCCCTCCATCTGTTCAATTACAAAAGAGATTTAGCAGATTATAATTGCATTATCAGTGCCTGCTGCTCTCCGTCATAGGTCCACTCTAGAGACTGGTGTTAATCCTTAATACCGCCTCATAAACACATGTCAGATGTGATGACTCCATGTGCAAACCCCTGCTTTATTATCATGTCTATTTTGCTCTATAGCTGACATGAAAAACATATGGTATAACATAAATTAGACAAAACTTCAGACACCCCCATCGAAATATAAATTTTTAATAAATATTTTCAACCTAATTTCTAAATGGACTTTTTAACTTTAAACATTGTGTGTGAACATATTTAATTTATATCTGCTGGTTGTCCAACTGCAGGCACTGTTCTGTCTCTCTCCTCACTAGATTTGCTCACTTTCACTTTTTATTGTATGGCTGTAAAAAAAAAAACACATTACCAGTTATTTCACTTACTACCATTTTGTTCATTTTAACATTTTAACAAATCAAGGTAGTTTTCCTTCCTTGAATGTAAAATTAAAGACAGGTTGATCTGAAATGGAATTCCATTTGTCTTTTTTACAGTATAAAAAAAATGCATCCCCCCCCCTCTTTTCTACAATCATTATTGTTCAGGGATAACTACAGTGGGGAAAAAGTATTCGGCAGCCACCGATTATGCAAGTTGTCCCACTTATAAAGATGAGAGGGGTCTGTAATGTTCATCAAAGGTAAACAACTGAGAGACAGAATGTAAAACAAATCCATGAAAACCCATTGTATGAGTTTATTTGATAGTGGTGCAAAAAAAAGTGTTAAGCACCTACAAACAAGCAAGAATTCTGGTCCTCACAGACCCGTTACTTCTTCTAAGAAGCTCTTCTATCATCTACTCGTTATCTGTATAAAAGACACCTGTCCACCTTCAAACAGTCAGACTCCAACCTCCTCCATGGCCAAGACCAGAGAACTGTCAAAAAACATCAGGGGCAAGAATGTACACCTGCACAAGACTGAGATGAGCCGATCTACAATAGGCAGCAGCTTGGTGAGATCAACTGTTGGAGCAATTACTAAAAAATGGAATAAATACAAGATCCCTGACAATCTCCCTCGACATGGGGCTCCATGCAAGATCTCACCTCGTGGGGTAAAATGATCTTGAGTTCGGTGGAGAAACTGCCCAGAACTACACGAAGGGAACTGGTCAATGACCTGAAAACAATAACAAAGGTTAGTAACACACACTTCGTTATGGATTAAAATCCTCCAGAGTTCAAAAGGTCCCCCTGCTTAAGGCAGTACATGTTCAGGCCCATCTAAAGTTTGCCAGAGACCATCTGGATGTCATCTGGATGTCAGATGGTCAGATGAGACCAAAATTGAACTTTTTGGAATAAACACCACTTGCTGAGTTTGGAGGAGAAAGAATGCTGAGTTGCATTCCAAGAACACCATACCCACTGTGAAGCATGGGGATGGAAACATTATGCTTTGGGGCTGCTTTTCTGCAAAGGGAACAGGATGACTGTTTTAAAGAACGGGGCCATGTATTGTGAGATTTTGGGCAAAAACCTCCTTCCATCAGTGAGATCATTGAAGATATAACATAGCTGGATCTTCCAGCATGACAATGATCCCAATCACACCACCTGGGTAACAAAGAAGTGGCTACATAAAAAACATTTAAAGGTTCTGGAGTGGCATAGTCAGTGTCTGGACCTCAATCCAATACAGAATCTGTGGAGGGAGTTGAAAGTCTGTGTTGCCCAGCAACAGACCCAAATCATCACAGCTCCTGTGAGAATCTGCATGGAAGAATGGGCCAAAATACCAGCTACATTAGGAAGGTGAAGACCTACAGGAAACGTTACACAGACCAAGCTTACATTACAAAGTATTGAGGTGAACTTTTCTTATTGACCAAATATTTATTTTCTGCACCATTATAAAAATAAATTTATTAAAAATCATACAATGTTTCCTGGATTAATTTTTTTTTTACATTTTGTCTTTCACAGTTGAAGGGAACCTATGACAAACATTACAAACTTTCATCTTTTTAAGTAGGACAACTTGCAGAATTAGTGGCTGCCAAATCCTTTTTTTGCCCCACTGTATATGACCACCACTGTATATTATTTGGGAGATGGGACCATTCTTAGCACAGCATTCACATTAACATTAACTGGTAACTAAGTGCAATATGGCTTGATCTTGATCGATCATGTGATCTCAGCTGGCCACCAGAAATTTCTGCAGAGCATGTGAAGGTGAAGGTTTGCTTTATGGCTGAAGAAACAGTCCCATAAGACTCAAAGCTGCATGTGCAGTCTCCCATGACTCAGCACAGATTCTCCTGAGCCCAGAGGACTTCTTCTTAATCCTCTCGCACTCTGCTGCTCATTTGAGAGAGAGAGAGAGAGAGAGAGGGAGAGAGAGAGAGAAAGAAAGAGAGAAAGAAAGAGAGAGAGATTGTTGTGAGAGTTGATGAAGTAGGCCCTAGGGGAAAGCCAAGACTTGCAGAAATCCCTCCCTGTGGGCTGCTCAGCAAGGGTTCTAAACACACTAAATGCTTTGCCAGAAAGTTCACTGTATATTTGAGTTGAACTGTGAGCTGAACTGTTTAACTGACTACACTTCATATATGTGCCATTAGATAGTTGTCTTCCAATCTTCAATGATTGTTGTTGCTGTAAGAACAAAACCTTTTTTCTCCAAATTGGGAACTCTAGAGACCAAAAACCTTCTCAATATCTAATGGAGGTTAAAGTAAAAACATTGATCTATTCATCATGAAAATCTAATACAGCTGGTTTTCTCAAATTATGTTTAAAAATAAAATAAAACACAACAAAATATTCTAGCAATACAGTATGTCCCCAATGATAGGCTCAGATTATAAGTCTCCCCATTCTAGAAGCTGCAGAAAATGCTCATTTATGTTTTAAAACTCTAAGATAAGCCGTCCCATGTTATTAGCTGCAGCGTTACTGAATTTACAGATCTGAGGTAAAGGCATTTAACTTGACACATCCCTGGAGCCTTTGCAGCTCTATACTGGTAGTGACATTATACCGTAGTTGAGCACAAACAAATGAAAAAAAATTGGAACTCAACTGGGTCATTGCTTCCGCAAAACAGCGTCTGCAATATATGAGAGCAAACATGTGTCCGACATATAGAAAGCAAAGCAGCACAGATGATGACGTTTACAAATATGATTTTGAAGAGTATGTAGGATTTGTTGGCTATTGATTGGAATAACTGTCTATGCCTTGGTTCAGTCATTGGGAGTTTGATCCTCGCTGATGCCACAGCCGTTTGTGGATATGATGGTCCTGCTTTCTACAGGTTAGAGAAGGAAACTGTCGTCAATCATGTGAATCACATCTAATTTATAAATAGATTTAAAACAGTAGAACAACACAGAAAAATCTGCATCTGTAAACTTAATTTTCACTTGCAGTTTTCTTTCAGCAGTAATTTTCCCTGCTTCTAGAGACAATTAAGTGCTAATTAGCACAGAACTGCTGACAACTCTGCTGTTGAATTGCAGGTGTTTTATTTTTAAACGGGTTCCCTTTAATGATTTTAATTTAAATCTACATCTTTCAAAATCAGTGTCTGTTGCCATGTTCTTGATTTGATGTACTGCTAATAGAATAAGTGGAACACACTTGAGTGACGGTAACTTGGTCTGTGCTGAGTGTTCTGCGGTGTTTAATGTTTATTCTTAGTGTTGTTGTTTTTGATCCTATATTATCTACGTTTGCTTGTTCAAATGTGCATAAAAATGAACTGTTTTCATGAATGAACTTTACAAGAATGTATGTGTAGGTTTGATACACCAGTAAGCAGTAATTTGTAGAAAAATCTAAGTTGCCCCAAAGGTGTTACACCATAGTTTTGATGTCTTCACTGTCACTGTAAAATTATATATGAAAATATGAAATGACTATTCTATTAGTTGGTGTGTCTAAATTTTGATTCACATAGGAGAGCATAAATGTGTATGTATGTTGTTGGTGGTGTGTGTGTGTGTGTGTGTGTGTGTGTGTGTGTGTGTGTGTGTGTGTGTGTGTGGTGAAAATACTCACTATAAGACAGACAGAGAGTGGCTGTGAGTAATTGTTTCGCTCAGTCGTGGAGGCACATCCTGGCCCTTTGGAGATAAGGTGGAGTAAATCTGCTTGGATGTCCTGGGAGAGGCAGAGGCTGGAGGAGTGCAAACACCAGGCCACTGCTAGCTGCTGTTTGAACTGCCTCTTCAAGATGAGCAGACTTGAAAAGGCCTTCCTTTTTATTAAAGGAGAGAGAGAACCCTATTATCTTGCTCTTGGCTGTGCCATTGGCCTTAACACAGAGCAGTGGCACACATTCATCAGTGCTGAAAAGCAAGCGAGAGCGTGTGTGAGAAAGAGAGAGAGACCAGCTACTGTGGTAGATTTTTGGGATATTTTTTTGCTGTGGACAAATGTGGAAGTTAATACATCTGTATAAGTGCTGTCATTGCACAGTATGGTGCATTCGTATTGCTTATGGCTCATACAGGTATGACATGTGACATGTGGACTTGCCCTAGTGTGTATATACCCTGTTTCCATCTCAGAGACTGTTTAAATTGGTTTAATTATAAATTAATTGGCTAAGAAGAAATGTAAAGATCAATGCAGTTTGTATATAGCAGCTTCTTCATATATATGTTTGTAAACTCGCAATGGAAAGTACAGATTAAGCAGCCTGTTTTTCTATTGTACAGAATTATTCAGCCACACACAGAGAGCGAGAGAGAGCGAGAGAGAGCAAGAGAGAGAGAGAGAGAGACTGCAGATATCAGTCCAACTCCACTATCACTCCTATCAGTAGAGTTATACTCTGAATGTCACACAATGGCTGATGTTTTCATGAAGCGACGGAAGCAGCCCTGGAGAAATTCAGAAATCTAGTGATAAAATCACCACTGATAGCTACTAGCCTTCTCCTTCCTAAATGAAAAGCTATTGAGAGTAATAGAAAATAAGAGATAGAGAAAGAGAGAGAGAGGTGTAATCCTGATAATTTATTTCATTTTTCCCCATGGTATCAGACTCTTCCCACCTGCTAGCAACTGGACAAAGATGTACAAGTAAGATCAGGACCAACTACCAGCAATGTAAAATAGACCTTTACATTCCTTGTGATGAAACACAGTGCAGATACTCCAAGTTATTTCCTTGCAAATATACCAAACACCATAAGAATAGCAATGTTTCAGCATTCATGGTAAATTGGTCAAATATGCTGTATTGGATTTGTTGCATTTGAATTTAACTGAAATATCTGTTTTTCTGTCTGTGTGCCCATCTATCTCTCTAAACGTAGTCAGATTGCCCTTCTAATTAGCAAATTCAGGTACTTTAAAGTGCACCTGCATAAGAGAATGCATTGAATGGCAAAGCTTTTGCAGTGTCCATATAAAAAAATAGTAATGGCAGTGGTAGTGATGCTAGTTGAGTAGTATAGTAAAGCAGAGCAGCACAGAGGAGCAGAAATGAGCCCAAAGCAAGAATGCAAACCTAAATGGCCATGTTAACCACAGTACTGCAATGCTTTGGGCTCAAGGGGACTCAATACTCAAGGGGGCAATATATGAGAAACTCGTCAAACTGTTGGAATGGCTGTTCTACCATGAATGAGCAAATGGGTGAAAGCTTGCTGGTAGCGTAAAATAACTTCTCCGCCCTCACAGCACATGCAACTTACACATTTGTTGCGTTATGAATTGCATCATGATGCATTTGAGAATGTAATGGCCCATGAAGCCAAGTTTGCATTGCTTAGCACTGGTGTCCATGGGCTATTACTACGGCAAGTAGGATCAAACTTCTTATTAATTCTCTTAATTTCAGAACTTCTGAACATAGTATAATTTCTTTTTAAAGTTGTGTTAATTTATTCATCAGACATTTACAATTTCATTGTGTTGAATTGCACATGGCAATAAAAATACATTGTGTATAATCCCTAAACAATACAGTATCACATGCTAAAAGCTAAATATACTAAAAGTACAGCAGAAAGATTCTTCATAACTGTATCCATGCCAGAGTATATCACTTTTTTTTTATTGTCTTTGTGTCTTTAGATATTGAAGGCCATAATCAGACAAAGGCAAAGGCCAGGGAGGGGTCAGGGAAAGGCCTGGGAGGTGTCCAGCCCATAAACCCTCATCTTGTAGACATGCTTAATGGCTTGAGCCAGGTGCTGCAGCTGCACACATGCTGAGAGAATGAACAGCCCTTGTTGGCTGGAGCCTTTTGCTCTCCCTCTTTTTTATGTTGAGGCATTTATTTACTGCCCAGCATGTGTTGCCTGCAAGACAAGTGGTATCTGCCAGTAGTCCTCTAGAATCTGTAAAGAAAACGAAATCTCAGACAGAGGTCATGCTCAAAGATTTGGTCAAGTTCTATAGTGAACATTATGTATTTAAAATTTAAAAATTCAATATTTCAACTTCTAGTTCTAGTTCAAGCCGTAGTTGAAGAAAAAAAATTATATGTTACATATATATACATTTACATTTACATTTACATTTATTCATTTGGCTGACGCTTTTATCCAAAGCGACTTCCAGGTTCAGGAAACAATCACGCATAAATTCAGACATGACAATACTGATGTGTGAGTTACAGGGAGTTAAATACAATCTTCTAAGACATAGCAAACAGTGTAAGTGCTACAACAGTGCGTATAAGTGCCACAACATTTCCACCTGAAAGAGAAATGTTGTATATATATATATATACAACATTCATGTGAAAGTGTTGCTTTGGTGACATCACCATCTTTAGCTTTTCCCACACTTATGCATGCGGGGTTCCCAGGTATGTGGACTCTCCACAAGTATAACTTGACCTATTAAATCGTTGGTAATCATTTGCATATTAAATAGGATACAGCTCAGAATGGGGGAGGTTGGAAAGCATGGGAGATTGAGAAGAAAGGACAGGAAATGTTAACTAATTTCAGAACAAAAATGCCCTGAATAGATTTCCAGAAGTTGTTTCACTTAGTTGGAAATAATGTTTGGTCACGAATGATTCTTTTACTTATTTACTTAAGAGGCTGCCTTAGCATTTGCTATTTTACTGTTAACACAAGTATTTTGATGTCATTGTACTATTAAAGTCTTACTGGAATACATGCTGCAAGAAAAGGCAGCTTATTAATTGTGCATTGTGTTCAGTTCTGTGGACATTATTTCAGTTAAAGACAGAAGAAAAAAGAAAGTCATTCACATTTTTGTTGTCAGTGTATTTATTCTCATATCTTTATGATTATAGTTTCTTCTTGTTTTTTTTTCATCTGCTGGCATAATGCATACAAAACAAATGAACTTTGTTAGGATCCAGGAACTTTTATAGCTTTCATACTGCAGAAACTAGGCCTGGTTTTGGTTCCTGGTAAGTAGTTCCTGAACTATTTTTAGTCTCTGCTCAAGGGAAGGTACTTTTTGAAAGACCAGAAACTTTTGGGATGGGTCTTATAGCAATGCTGTGCTGACTTGTTAATAGTTATCTTATTTTACAAAGAATCTGGTCCCTCTTGTTTTGTGTGTGATTTAGATTTGCAATTATTAACATTGTACACTGTAATAGTTTATGCATTTGCAGACATTTTTTCATTATTTGAGTTAAAGACACTGTTCAAGTATTTCTTATATTTATTATCAATGTATTTAACAGCTTATTCTGGTGATTATAGTTCAATATGTTTAGCTCCTTTTTTTTTTCTCCCCTGCCATAATGCATACAAAACAACTATGACTGCGGAACTTATCTATACATTCTTTGGCAGTTTGATGTTACAAAGATAAGCTAATGGGCATTCAGTCTTTAATTGTACAATTCAAATCTAATTGTACAATGTAGCAGTGATGCTCTTAAACAGTTGCAGAAATCACACCCTATTAAAATGTATTTAATTTCCTGCAGAGTGAACTTCCAGCCATGAATTGCCACATATATTAAAATGGATACCTGACGAGCTGGGTCAGATGCAGATGAGTGTGATAGAGTAAGGGAAAGTTATGTGCTGTTTGCAGGAAAGTTCTTCTCCATAAAAAGCCTTCAACAGATAAATCAGACCTATAAATAAAATGGTCACAGTGTTTTAATAATGGAAATTATAGACATATATAGTTTTATATATAGAAACTGCTTAGGCATTGCCAAGAAACAGTGCATTTAAATGCCATGGGAAAATATATTTGTACTGTACTGCAGAATACTGTAAAACACTAGCTAGGGTATGACTCCCTCACCTAACACACTGGCTACTTTTCTCATCCAGTGACCTAACTGCACCAGTTAGAGTCCTTAGGGTAGACTTTATTTCAAAATGTAGGTAGTAATGTGGCAAATAGGGTAGCCAGCCACACTTTCCTTAAACCTCCATGCTCATATGCAAGAAATACCTGCTTGCAAATGAACTAATTTGGTTTTAGTTTCATTTTACACCTGAACAAATTCATTGCAATTGAAAGTTTGTTGAGGGTCCCATTAATGCTTCAGACAAATGCATCAAAATGGCAAACCCAATGACCTTGGTTCATCTATTTAGGGGTGCACAATCCCAGTGGCATTCCTGTTCTTTAAAAAGTACTTGTAGTGACACATTTGCACAAAAAAAGGTTTTAAAAATCCCCAAAATTGAACCAACACTGAATCTGAATCTGTAACTGAATTTTTAAAATAGAAAATACTAAAAAACAAATTCATATATAAAAAAAGAAGCATATACTATGTTATGTCGAGATAGTATTCAGGATTATTTCAGTTAAAGACAGAAGAAAAAAGAAAGTCATTCACGTTTTTGTTGTCAGTGTATTTATTCTCATATCTTTATGATTATAGTTTCTTCTTGTTTTTTTTCATCTGCTGGCATAATGCATACAAAACAAATGAACTTTGTTAGGATCCAGGAAGGCTATTACTTTTAGCCTATTACTACCTACATTTTGAAATAATAGTATATAGTATTCAGGACAAATGGCTTATACCAATATTGTGAAACAAAATATATGCCCAGGTATCTACTGAATTGTAAATGCCCCAGGATGCACTAATAATGGTCAATAAGATTGCATAACAAAAGTTTTTGCTGATTGTGACAGGAACCTACTGGGTATTGTGATGTCCGCCCTGTGGCGCATGTACATAAACCGTTCTGGAGGCATCAGTAGAAAAGTGTTTCCAGCACCACAGACAGCGACAGAAGACAAACCCAGGGAGGCAGGAGTACTGTCAGGACCATGGACAGCGGTCGCTGCCTGAGCTGGAGCTGTGCCTCTCCAGAGAGAGAGACCCATGTGGGGTCATCAGGAAGCAAAGCCTTAATACTGCAGGCATGGCAGCAAGTACGGGCCTCATCAGCATTGCGTTCAAGCCCCATAAAAGCTGCCCAGAACTAGACAGAACAATACTCCTCGAAGGAGAAGAGGACAGCATGTTGTAATTACATTGTAAAACTAAGGTGAGCCAGAATCAGGGGCAAGGGGGAAATAGCCTAGAAGGTATATCTGTGTTTAGAAGGTGAAAATTCTGCGTCATGGAGAAGGAGGAGCAAGGCCAGAGGTGCACTCCCTGAGGGAAGGAGGAAAAGAGAGCTGAACAATGAAGTGGAAGGGGACGCACGCACACTCACTGTGACAGCTGCAACACCAGCCCCATCTGAAGATCACATGAGGACTCAGTGAGAGATGCTGGGGGTGTGGGGCAGGACAAGTGCCTGTTCCGGGGCCAGCGAAGCAATGGAGGTGAGCACTGGGAGAGCAGCGGCTCTGGAGAGAAGAGAAAGAGTGCACCGGCGCAGTGGATGAAGACAAGAGCAAGGCAGCCTTAAGCCTTACCCTTTTTTCCCCCCCGAACTGTGATCTGGTACCTGGGTCCCGGAGGGCATCTCACTTAGGATAGCCAGCTGATCAAGAATTGAAGTAACCCTATATATATTTTATGTTTGCAGCATGCTCCTGCATGGAGAGGAAGCTAGCCCTCTGGTGCACTCAGAAAGCAATAGGAGGATGATCCGCCCCCTCCACGTTAATCGGTTGAAGCAGACTTCCAAAGAATGTGACATCCCAACCACTAGCAAGCATGCTAATCACTGACATTGATATTTCCCCCTGTGAATTATAAGTCACTGAAATAAAGAGCCATGAAGTGGGCAAAATAAGATCTCCACAGTTTCATTTTCTCATATGTTTCTTTTGTGTGAGCTGCATAGCCAACAGGTTCTAAAAAATAAACAGCTTCAACCTGGCCTGATCCCATGCCTGAATATATCCAGACTGCACAAACAGATGTTGATAAGTCACTTTCGTAAGCGAAAAGTGTTTGGATACAAATCCAATAAAAATCCTAAAACTCTGAAACTGTACATAATGAGTACATTTGTATGTGATATTTTTGATCATCACCCAAAAATCTATAAGAAACACCCAACAGTGTTAAAGAAGCAATAACTGTTGTGAAATCCACCATGCCAATTAGTCTATATGCAATGTTTAAAAAAAAACATGCATTGAAGCTCCACACAGTGTGCTTTTAATTTAAAAGTGTCAAAAACATGACTTTACACAGTAGATCCAATTTAAGGGCATATGAAAAAAAAAATTTCAACAACTCATATGACTCAAATGGTCTCAAAGTGTAACTAAAAGCATGTCTACACACAAGAGTGGATGAGTTCTAATCATATGTCATACATCAGTGTTCTCCATTGTTGCCAAATGCATTAGTCCAACATAGTTATTTGTAACTGGTTGTGTTATTAAATGACTGTTCTTTTTATGCCTCACTCTAGTCTTTAGGGTCTTACTCATGAGGTCATCCAAGTCTTCCTTTCAATTCTACTGACCAATGCATGAACTTGACCACAGGATATCACAGACAGACCTACGCTGCCAAGCAAAATGCAGTACTTTGAAAGAACAGTGTGACAAATGAAGACAAACCTGGCAGCCCTTGCGGGCAAGAGGCTGACAAAAGAGCCGGGTCTCTGAATCACTGAATGATCAAGCCTATTTGGCAGCAGGCCTTTCATCCACAACGTGAAAACCTAATCAGCCGGCCTGATTGCCGTGAGTGGCCTTTTGTAACGTCTTTAATCCAGCGAGTGTTTTAAGAAGTGCATAATTGAAATTCTGTCCGGGACAGCCGCAATTTACAGCTGTGGGGATAATGAGGAGTCATCTGGCCTTCACCGGGGGTGCGTGTGACCGTCTTGTGTGTAACATGATGAATCCTTGATTGGCACAGCACAAGGCACACTATTTTGACAATATGAGTCTCATTGAGAACCAAACCAGTTTCTTTATTTAGTCTCTGCCTTCATTTCCTATGTTCCTAATTAAACAATCAGCTGGACTGAGTGCCCGTTAATGATGTCATTGTCATGCTAATTGGGCGGCCCACTTACCTCCACAAAAGAGAGACTTATGAAGAACTGTAGATGCTCTATTTGCAGTTAATTTTTTTCTCTGCTACTGTTAAACCTGTTAATATTTTCATATTATTCCCTGACATTGCTGACAGTAATAAACTATTTTAGCATATTGTTAAAAAGAAACAAATTCAAACATTAACCATGAAGCTTCTTGATCAATTTTGTAGACTTACACAATATATTTTATGTATCATTGGGTAATTACTGTACGTAGTACTATAGGTTGTTGTATGTACCTCGTAACCATACAACCTACATGTTTTTTTCTCAAACAAAACCGAAGGGCACTCTCTAATTAATAAGAGTCCAATAGTTATGTACAATATGTTATTATTACGTGAAAATATTCATTGGTTTTAGTATGTATTAGGTTGAGGAACAATAAAAGTTTGCATCTTAGCAAACTGTAAAACCCAGTTTATCAATGACATTACCATGAGCATATGCTCGGGAATAAATCCTGTTAATCTTGCATTTTTATAGTTAATAAAACAGATTTATTTTGAGCTCCACGTGACAAATGTATAGAATAATCTATTAATTTAAACTCAATAAGAGTTTTTATTTTAGATGAGGTCTTCAACCTCGTTAACATACAATAGCTTAAACTAAAAGAGTTAAGTGGAATAACAATGGTTTTATTACAAAATATTGATAGCATTGATAGCACTGCAAGCTATATTACATTCAATTCCAACTGGTTACAAACCAAGAGTGTCTGAGTACATGTAAACATGTCAATATGTCAGCACCATCAGAGTGACAGGGAATTGAGAATTCTCTTCTATAAGAAAATATGACAGTGCATTTAAATGCTGGGGAATGGACAATTCCAATGTTTTGATCTGTAATTTATTTTTATATGGCCTAGACATGAAACAGATCACAGTAGCCAATGATCATGCTTGTTTACAGTCAAATATTCAAAACTAGCCAATGGCTATACTTCCTGAACATCAAACAGTCAACTGTGCCAATAAGCACTCTTCACAGCAGGATGCCTTGGGCATGTGACTACTCACCAGACTCTTGCTGGAGATTAAGTTAAGATTATATAAGAGAACATATATGTTGCATATAACATCCAGTGATATGTCACTTCAAGAGTTTCACTATAGCATTAATTTGATATCAAACCAGCCAGTAAAAATGTTCCAATATATGGCTTTACACTTAAAGATTTTAGCTTTGCTTACATTGGGTTTCTGCATACAACAGGGTTTCCTGTGACACCACATTACATTTCAAAAGATCATACATAATAAATCACAAATTCTCACATTGCCTTTGTAAACACCTCTGAGGGCCTTAAAAATTGGCTGACCTAAGACATTTGTTTTCACACATGGTCAAGTCTCATTTACATTCAAGCCAGCGGAGGCAGGAGTCTCTGTAAGTTGATCTTTTAGTATTAAATCACTCCATAGTACAACAGGCATAATACAATGAAGTAATATTGTTGTTAATTAATCTAGCTGTTTATTTATTTATTTAATATTATTTTTTTATGAGGAATCCTGTTGCTTGGTCATAGCCTCTGTACAATTAAATAATTAAGACACAAACGACATAAAAAAAAGATGATTTGGCATGAAATGTACCATTCTAAAGAAACATAATAAATCAGAATTGTATACTTTTGTGGTAATAGGAACCAAGGGTCTCATTTATAAAATGTTGCATAGAACTTGTAGTAAAAGTGTACCTGCACTCAAAAGACAAAAATGATGTACGCAAAGAAATTTATTCAAATGTGCATGCACACCTGCAAGCAATATTCACTTTATAAATTGTACTCTACCTGGGATTGTTTGTGTGTGAATTTCACGCATACTCCACCCCCTACACACCCTCGTTCAACCAAACATGGTAAATTCAAATCATTGTTACATCGATTTTTCTCTGCACTTTGGGGGTGTGAAAAGGTGGTGAAAACACAGCAATGCAGAGGGTCGCTGTTGTTACTTGCATTTTATAAGAGAAACAATTCAATACATGAATAATGAACAGTTAGAAATTACACAATGTTTTTATTACCAAACAAATAACATGCACATTTATAGAATGCACATGTTTTCTATTAAAGTCAATAAGGGCTTCATATGAATTCATTTACTTAAAGATCTCCACACATCTTCCAGTTGTACCTGGTATACTGAACATAAAAGTAGCCATTGTGTAGCAGAACAACTTTCAGGCTTATCATGGATGAATCAATGAATAGACGCCACTCTTCCAAGTTGTGATCACAACCCAAGGTCTAGAACACAGAGACTGTCGACGTGCAAAACAATGTTGGTTATATTGTAATGTTTGCTGTCACAAAGTACAAAAATGTCTGTGTTTCAAGACAAACACCATTTCTGCCATCTTGAAACCAGCCGCTCAACTTTTGCTTTAGACAGACCCAAATCTCTGACAAAATTATTAATGTTATTGTGTTATCAGATGTGGATTGCCTGATAATCACATTTCAAAATCCAGGTCAGTATCACTGTCAGTACCCTGCATTGCATTTTCTTCATCTAGTTTGTTTAAGGTCCAATCCTGTAGTTATTTTGACATGCCCCGGATGTCATCCTCCACAGAACAGCTTCTAACATCCAACTTCCCTTCATAGACTGTGATATTGTTCCTGAACTTTTCATACTATGATGCACTGTAAATTACCTAAATTATTTGCAATCCTGTAATGAGAAATTGCATTGTTTAAATATTTAAGTTACACTGTTTTGAAACATTCCACAACAAGCAGGTGAACTGACAGAATTGTTCAAAACTTCAAAAAGACAATCAATTCAAAGCACTGAATCTCATCATTTTGTGCTTTTGACAATTTAATGAAGGTTGAAAAGAATTTGATTTACTTTGACATCTTTTATTACTATTTGCTATTACTGCCAATGTAATGAAATGGGAGTGACTTAGTATCTTTATAATGACCTTTTTCACATCAAACTAATCTTAATAACCTTTATTCATCTCACATTTGAATTTTAAAATATAGAGAAATTTGTGAAATTTAAAAATACACAAAACACAAATATCTGAAAAAGTAGATTTTACATTTTATAATGTCTTGATATACCTATTGCAACTATGGGGGAAACAAACAAACAAAAAACTATTGTAAGTTGCTCTCAGTACACAGTTGTGCTTCTTTGGATGCTTGACAATTTGTATTGTGAATTACTATACAGAGTCAGAGTCTTACTATACATCTCTGTCCTCAGCGTATGATAACTCCCTTGGTGGCAGTTTATTTTCTTTTTCTTTTTTCTTCTTCTGTGGACAGGATTGCCATCTTTCACAGACTGTAAGGCTGGCTACTGCAATGAGAATAGAGCAGGCCTAATAGAGTAGACTGGCATTACCTGTAAATGAACCTGGACTTGCAGCAAGAAGGTGCTGACTCTGCAAAGGTTTAATCAGAAAGAAAGAAGCCTCTTGTGCCAGACACACTGGGACATACTGTAATGGTGCCTAAGAATGGATTGTGACAGCAATGGGTTATAGCTGCAGCTGCAAATAATATGCTTGTACTATATAGATTCTTCTGCATCAGTGAAATGTTTGTTGTGCATGCAGAAGGTTTGATGTTTGAAGTTGCAAACTAAGCTAAAATTCAGTAATTAGGGTCATGAATATTTCTTATTCAAATTCACATTCAAAAATGTGTTTGGAATGAATTTGACACAGAACCAACAACATCATGGTTTGCATTGCTTCCAACCAATGCCATTAAATAGTTAAATACGCTTGGAGCATCATTAGAGGACAATGAAATCCCTCACACTCGATGAGTGCAAGAACAGTTTCACTCTCTTGAACCAGCCTAATTTTGCCTTAGTGATTTAAATGGCAGAGAATCATGAAAAACTTCTAAATGATGAAAAATCATGATTAATTCTAAATTTCATTATCAGAAACACCTGTGCAATACTCGAGCCCTCTTATATGACTTTGACATAACCATGCCATAATCATGTCATTGGAGTTTATGCCCATTGATATAACAGTGTCACTCTACCATGTTTTTGTTATTGTCTGTAATGTTTAAAAACATTTTTTCACATACTGATTTTATTTTAATTACATCCTTTCTCTAGTATCTGTAATATTTGACAATTGTTGCTGACTGACATCATGAGAGTTATATGAATGGATTTAATGCTTCCTTACAAGTTACCTCATAATCATGTTTGTCATTTTATGGTTATTTTAGTGTTATGCAGCAGAGATCAAGTAATTTCCATACTGTTTCATCTATATGATGTTTTTCTGGAGAAATACAAATTCAGATGACTGTATTCATGTATAAAACTCCATAAAAATAATTGTTTCTTTTTATACTTAAAAACATTTACATATTTTACACATTTACACATTTAGTAAAAAATGACTGGTCCACAATTAAATTTGCATGCAACAAATCTAAGAAGAAGGAGACAAACATTTTTTCTCTGTGCAAATCGTTTTGCAAATACAAAGTTTATGACAGAATGTACAAACTCACCCATACAAGTTCAAATTCTGCCATAAAATTTTTTGAGACCAGATATTTGAGCTAACCCCCACATAAAGTCACAACCTCTCTTACTCTTTTAAACTTTCAAAGAAGAAGTCTATTCTGAAGAAAATCACTCTTGGAAGCAGAAAAGACAGCTGGGGGTGTTAATTTCATGGGGTAAGTCTTAAATTGAGCTCTGTAATTTTCTCCCAGACTAGATTACAGAAAGGTCTCGCTATCCTCAGGTAAGACAGTCTAACCTCCCCTCATGGGTGGACCCATTCAGCCTGAGGACGATACCAATCACATCAGCGGAACACTTTGAAAAATTGGCTTGGTTACAGCTGAGCTTGTTGACCACTTGCAGCTAAGAAGCACACACTGAAGATGAGCCATTCATCCCCAATGGCATGAAAGCACTTTCTGACTAACTGGGCTTCTCATACTTTATATTCCAGAGTAAAACACAGAGATAAAATCGACTAGGTAGTGGATTTTTTAAAAGGAGAGAGAGACAGAGAGAGGGTAAAAATAATATTAACATTAAGTGTGAATGCAAGCACACGAGCATCCGTCACCTGAAATGGTTTTCACTTCACAGGTGTGTCTTATCAGGGTTCATTAGTGGGATTTCTTGCTTTATCAATGGGGTTGGGAACATCAGTTGTGTTGTGCAAAGGTCAGGTTACTACACAGCCGAAAGCCCTATTGGACAACTCTTATAATTCATATTATGGCAAGAACCAATCAGCTAACTAAAGAAAAGCAAATGGACATCATTACTTTAAGAAATTAAGGTCAGTCAGACCAGAAAATTGCAAAAACTTTGTGTCCCCAAGTGGAGTAAAAAAAAAAAAACATCAAGCGCTACAACAAAACTGACACAAAGGAAAGGAAGACCAAGAGTAACCCTCTGCTTCTGAAGACAAGTTCATCCGAGTCACCAGCCTCAGAAATCGCAGGTTATCAGCAGCTCAGATAAATGCCACACAGTTCTAGCAGCAGACCCATCTCTAGAACAACTGTTAAGAGGAGACTGCGAGAATCAGGCCTTCATGGTCAAATAGCTGCCAGGAAACCAATGCTAAGGAAAGGCAACAAGAAGATATTTGTTTGGGCCAAGAAACACAAGGAATTGACATTAGACCAGTGTAAATCTGTTCTTTGGTCTGATGAATCCAAATTTGAGATCTTTGGTTCCAACCACCGTGTCTTTGTGAACGGCTGGATTCCACATGCCTGGTTCTCACTGTGAAGAATGGTGGAGGAGGTGTGATGGTGTGGGGGTGTTTTGCTGGTGACACTGTTGGGGATTTATTCAAAATTGAAGGCACACTGAA
>JBBIGC010000137.1:18100760-18111092 GCA_037576955.1 Lepidarchus adonis
TTCTTCTCTTTCTTCCTCTCTTTCTTGTCTGCCCTGATTAGAGAAGCTGGCCGCTGTTCGTATTTCTATACGTGAGCATTGCTCCTGTCGGAACGTAGAAGCCCCTCTCAGAGCCAACGTGGCTCTTCTTCTGTCACCTCCTCTTAATCATTGGAGCAACATCTCCCCTGATTGCACCCCGAGTCTGATTACTACTTTCTGCCATCTGGCCTGACTCACAAAAGTCATTCTGAACATGTTCTCCCTACACTCATCTGATTTCTCACTGCTAACTACTTTTTTTTTCATATTTTAAATTAGAAACATAAAAAGAAAACTGTGGTTAAACAATAAGAAGCAGTGAGATGCTTATAGTGCTGTAGAACATGTTTATAAACTTCTATGATACTTAAATTGCTATGTAAAAATGTTCAGGAAGTATGCTATGCTGCCTGTATACACAGGTTGGCCATAAACTTTTATTTTTATTAGATTTATTTATTTTATAAGGTAATCAGTCTCATTTACCTCAGATCAGAATAATGTGATCTTTAATATCCAACTAAAGGACAGTATCAATGATCTGAGTTCTGAAGGTTGTTTAACAAGTGTGAGATCTTCGATTGCAACACAATGTAGTCTCACTGCTATGAAAATAGAGGAGCATTTATTTACACATTTTAAACAAGTTAACTGTCTAACATTGTCAGGCCCATATAAACACATGGGGCAATGCAAACTACTGAGTATCATTTTGAGTTGCTGTAATCAAATATCAGCAAAATGGACTGGTCTGCCACATCCTTTTTTTCTATTCTGTTTCTCATTTCCATCAAACAATGTGGCATCTTTCTTTTCTAACACCTTACCCAGTCCATATCTGTAAAGACATCCAGCATCATTTTAATCCCATTGAGATTTGAGTTGTCTTCAAAGTGTTCCTTTTAAAAAAATATTGTGTATATTTACCTTTAATGTATAAAATGACAAAATTGTCTTCACCATCCACTGTAGGTTTCTTCTTAGAGCTCAACGTGGTTGCTCCAATGATAGATTTTGGTGAAAGTTTAACAACTATTTTTAGGAGGTTAGTTTTTGTATTTTACGACAAGGAAATACATAGAAATTCAGCACAAAGGTCCTGTATCTGTAATTTATTTCTCTTTTATGAGGAATGTAGAGGCTGGCATAATACTTTGAACTGTGTTCATTAAATTTCAGCTCATCTTGACCCTGAACAAAATGAATAGATCAGTGAAAACTGAATAAAAGTGTAGAGCCTTCTCTGCACAACCTGACCTAACAGTGTAGCTCAGCTGTGTTTAGAAGATTTTTTTTTCTTTTTTGTGAGAAACACAATGGTAGAGTTACACAGAGGAGGAGGTGTGGAAGAGGTCATGGAGAAGATGGATCAGCAGCCATTGATCCCCTCCACTCGGAGGCTGTATTTTGCTGAGAGCCTTGCAGTGTGGTTACATGTCTAACATGCCATCAAGTGATTTATCAAGCCTTTGTGGGCTGCTAGCTGGTAGTGGTCCAAAAGAACATAGTTGCTTCAGTGATTGATTACACATTGCCTTGTAGTGCATATGAAAGCACATAGTATGACGTGCAGTCAGTGCACCTACACAAATGCAATGTGGCTAAATCTAATACTTCAAAGCATTTTCAGATATTTTTAATACATTACATGCATTTTTATTATTATTTACCCTTGGTTCTGCTGCAAATGACAAAAAACAATGCTGATGCTTTTAAAAAAAAATGTGTGCATTTACCTCTTGGCACAATGCAAATGTTGCGCATCATCATTTGAAGTCATTTGAATATTTAATTAAGTTGTGGTGTTTGACTATTTACACAGAGAAAGAGTCAGAGAGGGAATTCAAACACTAAACCAAGATCATTAAATCTGCCCCAGAGAAGAAGGTTCTACACACATCTTTTTCTAATCAGATAGGTGAATCAAGCAAATTAAATCTCAATCTTTTAAAGGTTAAATTTTTCTTCTCTGTTTGGCTGCAAAATGAGAGAAGAGAGCAGATCCCAGAGGTGTCTTTCATTACCAAACAGCCTGATCCACAGATGAGTTGAGTTGCAAAGTTTAATCAGAATGAATCCCTCAAGCTAAAATCATCTCATTCAAAAAGTATTCCTTCCTTAATTACCATCCAATGAACAATGAATTAGCCAGCTGTAATCAGACAAGTAATAGTCTAACTAACAAAGATCCAGGCAACAAAAGCCCAAACAACAATGATCTAATCAGTCATCCAACCAATAATGAGCCAGCCAGCTTTATTCCAACCAACAATGATACAGATAGTGATAATCCAACCCCAACCAGCTATTTTCCAACCAACAATGACCCAATGACCAGGGACCCAACCGGCAATGACCCAACGAGCAGTTATCCAAACGACAGTAATCCAACCAGCAATAATCCAACTAGCAATGACCCAACCAGCAATGATTGGACCCCAACACACCATTTTCCAACCAACAGTTACCCAAACCATCAATGATCCAATCAATAATAACCCAACCAGCAGTGATTCAATCAATAATGACCCAAACTAGCAATAAACCAATCAATAATGACCCAACCAGTGATCCAACCATCACTTAATCAACAAACATTGAATATGTGTTTAAATTGCTCTAAACATTTCAGTAACAGACCACAGTAAATGTACTCACATGAACTTGTGAAGTGTATTGTGGTTTTTTAAGCAGCCTGTTGTTTGGGGGATAAGTGTGATATTTTCTTTGCTCAGGTTGTGCTCATTACATAGAAACTAAAGAGCTTATTTTTGCACCTTTTGAGACGTCATGATCTGAGGGTCAGAACAAAATATCCCAGAAACATCCACTGCAAAGTCTTTGTACATATTCAGCACACACTGACTTGTGTTTTCTTTTTCTCTCTCTCTTGCTCTCTCTGTCTCTCAGGTAAATCGCTGAGGTGTCTGGAGCGGATTGGACCCAGAGCACAGGATGTCCCGCCCTCCTGGTTTGAAAAGGCCTGAATCAGCTGAAGGAAATCAATCCTCGTTTGGTTCTAGAGAGAGAGTTTTGCTTTGTTTGTAATACATAGAGATTGTTTGTTTTTTTATTTAACTTGGTTTTGTTTGTAGTACTTGTTAGTTGTTGCTTTTGTAGGTAGATTTGGGTTTAGGTAGGTGTAGGGTCTGTTCTATGTCTGTCCTCACATAGAAGATTTTTGTAAGCACTACTTGTCCGGTGTAAATAGAACTTGTAAATATATTGTTTTTGTTATTGTGTGTTTGTATATATATATATATATATAGTGGGCTGTGTTTATGTTGGTTTTGTAAGTCTCTTGTCCTTGTAAATACTCCCTATACCCTAGTAAATACCATTTCATTTTACTTTGCTGTTGGGCGTTCCGCAAATATACTCACTTCAATTAACTCACTCCTTGTCCCTAAGCAGTGGTGGCCTCGTGATCGTCACAATAATCGAAAATCACTATTTACATGTTGGTTGACAAATAATTATTTTATATATATATAACTTATTTTATAAACTTGCCTATATACAGTCTATCATTTTAATGGTAGGTTTATTTTAAAAGTGAGAGACAGAATATCAAATAGAAATTACATTATATAAAATATATACATTGATTTGCATTTCATTGAGTGAAATAAGTATGTAATCCCCTAGCAAAACAAGACTAACTACTTGGTGGCAAATCCCTTGTTGGCAGCACAGAGGGCAGACGTTTCTTGTAATTGATGACCAGGTTTGTGACCTTAATGTGCTTCTTCTTGAGACACTCCTTTGTTGCCTTGGCTGTATGCTTTGGGTTATTGTCGTGCTGGAAAATCCATGACCCATTTTCAGTGTTCTGGCAGAAGGAAGGAAGTTGTCACTCAAGATTTTACGATACATGGGCCTGTTCATCCCTTTCGTAGATGTGGTGAAGTTGTCAGTGCATTTGGCAGAGAAACACCCCAAAAGCATAAATGTTTCCACCTCCATGCTTGACAGTGGGGATGGTGTTCTTGGGGTCAATATCAGTATTTGTCTTCCTCCAAACACAGCAAGTTGAGTTGAGACCTAAGAGCTTGATTTTGGTCTCATCTGATCACAGAACCTTCTCCCAAGCACTCTTTGAATCATTCAGGTGTTCAGGTGGCAAACTTCAGACAGGCCTTTTTGTGATTTCTTGAGCAGGGGACTTTGTAATGGATTAAAATTCTGCTGTGCCCACAAAGTGTGTTATCAATGGTTTTCTTGGTGACTGTGGTCCAAGCTACCTTAATATCATTGTCAAGCTTCTCCCATGTAGTTCTAGGTTGATTTCTCCTTTTTCATGATCAAACCTAACCCACGAGGTACGTTCTTGCGTGGAGCCCCAGAGCAAGGTCGATTGATGGTCATTTCTTAAATTTTTTTAACAGTTGCACCAACAGTTGTCTCCATCTCACCCAGCGTCTTGCTTATGGTTTTGTAGCCCATTCCAGCCTTGTGCAGGGCTACAATCTTGTCCCTGACATCCTTAGACAGCTCTTTAGTTTTGCCCATGGTGGAGAAGTCGGAGTCTGACTGATTGAATCTGTAGACAGGTGTCTTTTAAACAGGTGACTACTTGAAACGACAAGTTGTTTCCAGAGGAAACTTTCCTACTCATTGTTCATGTTACTTGCAGCAATGTAAATGAAATTTTTGTAATTACTTTTTGCTTTTATTTTTGATGAAGAATGTCATGTACTCCTTTTTAGTACTCTTTGATGATTCTGTAATCGTAATTACAGCTCATGTTATAAAATCTATCTACATTTAATTCACTGTACTTATCGAAAGCACTCAATGACAAAGAGGAATGTCCTGGACTCTCTTTTTACTACTAGATAGTAATAGTTAATGTTGTTCATGCAGTAGCACTTGCTGTCTGTGACACACTTGCTTATAAACACTTAATAATGAAGAGTAATGTCTTATTCTCTTTCTAGCCTCTGAGAGAGTAATGTTGTAGCACTTGCACTATATTCAATTACTAAGAAGAATGTGTTGAACTTTCTTGTAGCTTGCACATTAGTGCTGTCATGAAATGAAAATCAATTGATATATTTTATATAATGTGATTTTCTGGATTTTATTTTTGATATTCTTTCTTTCACTGTTATAATAAGCCATTAAAATTATAGAATGTTAATTTCTTTGACAGTGGGCAAACTTACAAAATTAGCCAGGGGTCAAATAATTATTTCCTCCACTGTATATGTTTTAAAGACCTATATAAAACAGATACATATTTTCATCAGTGGGAGTGAATTTTGAAAATAGTTATATAAAAACACATTATTTTTTGTGTATGTAAACCCACACAAATGTTAAATTGACCTCAGCTAAAAATACATTTGCAAGAGCATTTTTTGAAGAATGACAGTCTAGGTAACCTAGTTTGTTGGCTAAATTATGCACTTGTTTGTCTGAGATTAGATCTATGGCACTATTGTTTCTTACTTCATTCTTTTGATATTATTGAATCATCAACATCAGCCTGTTAATGGAGATACATTTGCTTTGGCTTGAAAGGCATGACAGGAAATGAAAAATTCCCATCATCTGATTAATTGTATTTGTGCTTGCCAAAAACTGTGTCTGCCCATAGAGGAAATGAGGCACAGGAAGTGGGCTTGTGGAGGAAGGACCCCAGAGCATGCTGGGTTCTTAGTGATTGCAGGTGACCCTAGGCAGCAGAGAATCAGCCCAGCACATTCATTTAAGAAGTGCCAGATATTAAAACACATTAGGGCTCTAAGTAGTCATTGATATCTGACTGCAAGCAGCTCTTTGTCATTTTTGTTGCATAATTAACACATTTTGAAAAGTCCATGCTGTAATTCTATGCCTGAGAACAAAGCAAATAAAGTTAATTTTGAGTAAACAGACTTTAATTGCATTCTGTCATCACATAATGCAAAAAAATAGTTTGACTATGGATTTTTAAAATGCTTATATGAAAATATGAAAATCACTAAAGCTTGTACAGTCACTAAACAGTAATAAAAGATACCAGCTAAAAGTTCAAAACTTTGATATAATTCTCCTTTCAAGTCTTGGTCAGAATGCCCAGTAGATCATTGTTTACTAAAAAAATAAGACAAATAAGGACAAGGAAATACTTTTTTTTTCTTTCTGAATATAGTTGCTCTATAAAAGTGCTAAATTTAGTAATAGTAAGTTTAGGTTACACTTCCTGTGTATTTAATATTCATAATGCTCTATACATGAATTTGGTGTTGTATGACATCTATACTCTTATAATGCCTGGCACTGTAAAATGACTTAAAAGTAATAAAGTCAGCATTCATACTTTATCTAAGACAAATGAGGCCTACAGTTCATTAGATGTTTGTCTCTATTGGAGTCATTACTGCACTTTTCAGGAATTTTGTAGGCTGGCCACTCCAAAGAAGATTCCCCACTGTTCTAAGTTTTCTTCTCATGGAGACAATGGTTCTCACTGTGGTTCCCTGCAGTCCCTGAACCTTAAATGTTCCTTTATGACTCTTTCTTGTTTTATATATCAATATCATTGTTTCAACCCTACACATGTTTAGTATATTTGATCCCATGTTTTATTTAAATATGGTTATGAGCTGACTGTGCAGATGGTTTATGTATTTAAAAAGAAAATGTGTTTTTCTTTAAATACATTTAATGTATTAGAAGTAATATTTTATAAGTTTGTGTTTACTCAGGTTATCTTTGATCTATATCAAACTGATATGACATATAAACAACTGTGTGACAAAAATACCATGGAAAATGCAATGAAATATACAAAATTTTTATTATTAGAGCAGCGATACAATGATGGACAGTGCAATGATGCAGCAATGCAATGATGGACACAAGTTTAAGCTGTTTGCTTTTGCTTTCTTCTCTGCTCCACTCATTCGCTCTAATCAGCCCTTGTTCATTTCCCAGCCTGGTGAAATGCAGCAAAAGCCCTCTTAGCCCTGTTTCTGGCACCTTAGTCCTTTCTGCTCTAGTAGCACACTCTCTTGCTGTGCACTTACAGCCGCCTGCTCTAAAACCTCTCTCCACAATCACTTCGCCTTCATAAGATCCAGTTAACCGCATCAGGCTTGGGAGAAAGAAGCCGCTCAGTCCACATTTTCAAGCAAAACGGCATGAAGTGTGTGGGCCTGTGATAATTGAATTTTCTCACTAACGTTTATAAGCAGCAGGCTGCAGTCACTCCATCCGGTGCGTGCGTATGCCTGCATATGTGTGTGCATATAACTGTGTGTGCATGCGTGTGAGTGTGACCATGGAGTGCTTTCTCTGTCGTCTAAGCCTGCCGCCCATACTGCCTTTCTGAGACACTCCAGAGTTCGCGGCTGCTTCCTGCAGATGAGACGCAAAGCACGATAAAGCCTTCTATAATGTCATCTATTAACTTTCAAAGACGCACCACTTTTCAGGAACAGTCCTGCTTATCTGTGCAAATTATTAACACATATACCCACTCATAGCGCTACTCAGCGAGATAAGCTCTATCCAGATGTGCTTTAAAGATTCTTTTTTTAATCCATATGCCAATTTTTCTTCAGTTTGATATCAGAATTCAGAAAGATGGCATCTGAATTTGCTGTGCTTTATCAGCTACAGTCTAAAGTGAAGCACTCTACAATAATGTTACAGTAATTGATGTTAGTGAGTGAGTTAGTTAGTTTTTACAAATATTAGCACTATAGTTTGTGAGAAGGACTATGGATTCCACTCCAACACTAAGCCACAATAAGACCAGTTTGCCTCTTGCTTTGCATACCTCAGTTTTGTACCTAGAACCTTCTGATTTGTAAAGGAACACTAAAATAGTAAGTCAGAGCAAGGCCACTATTATTCCTTCATTTGTTAAGCAATGTATTTGTACCTGATTATAAAGGATATTTGTATGAATCATCAACTGGTTTACCTTGTAGCAGTCTGGAAACAGAAAATATATATTTGTTGATAATAATTTACTTAAAATGTGAAGAAATAGGTTTTCCGGTTTCCCATAAAAAAGATATTTATAATATCAGAACTGTTTTTTCACCCAAATCCAAATGATAGTAAGATGATTTAATGGTGAACCCAAAGGGCCAATACATTAGCTGAACATTATATTATCTAAAAAATGTATTGTTATTATTGTACTCTATCTTTTATTAGTTATTGCTGGTCTTATATTTCATTTTTGACCTTAAAGTCTCACATGTGAGAAGAACTCCAGACTGATTGCGAAAAAATTTTGATTTTGTACACCTGCTGTATATAAATCAATTACATACTTCACAGATCTTTTGAGAAGATCCAATGAAAATCCAAGTATTAGTTAAAAATGTCATTCCACATTCTGAGGTTTTATTGGGTGAAAATTCAGAGGTACAGCATGCAAATCTAATTTTCAGCTTAATCCAATGCATAGTGGCTGAGAAAATGATGTCTGTCTTGTAATAATTGGCACCAAACTATGTATCATTTCCCTCAATTATGTGAAATATATATTATATTTCATTACAATCAGTCAACTCTATTTTGATCTTCAGCCATTTTTGTGAACATTTTAAGTATTCAATAATCATTGCCAGATGAGTAATATATTTAAGACTTAATCAGGACTGGAATTACGTTAAAAATGTTTCTAGATGCAAATACTACCTAACTATTATTATTAATGTTTCATCCAAAATCAAGGGTGCTATTATTATTTTTCTTTTTTAACTATGGTCAATTAGTAATCAGCTGGTCTTAAATAATTTTATTTGAAAGTTTGAAAAATGAACTTTATTAACACACTCACAAAAATGTGCACAAAAACATTTGAACCTTTTTTACCCATTATCCCCCCACATGCCAAATAGTCTTTTAAAAATTCCAATAGTGAGTTTTTCCTTGGCACTGCAATTCAGTCCAAGTCTAGGCATAATCCTTGTCTGGGAAGCTAGCCCATAGTGTATATCCAAAGACTGCTGCCTGGTGAAATGTTTATGGCCAATCTGGCAATAGTGTGTCTACACACTGGGTAAAACAATTTTTCACATTTCTGTAATGTCTAATCACACAAATACATATACAGAGCACATTGTTTATTAAGAACCTAACCTTTAATATGTCTGACTTTAATCATTCCGGTTACTTTTATTCAGTTTTTGGGAATTTAAATCATCCAACCATATGGCACCTTCAAGGAAAGTTAATGAACCTGTGTAATTACAACAGCTATAACCACAAAGCCGACTTGCTGCACTGATATTACGCACAAGCGTCTATTTCCAATGAGGCTGTATGGAGAAAAGCAAAGCAGATAAAATGTTTTCATTATGCAAAAGTGCCTCCTTTGGGCACAAATAGGTAGAAACGCATTATATCGTTATCTGCTGAAAAATGAAGCACTAATGTCATTAGGATGCAGCGAATGGAGAAACATTTTAATAGACTAATGTTCTCACTCCTGCATCTCATTGGAATTTAATGTCCACCAGCAGCTGCAATAATGCAATTTGGCCCTGAGGTAAAATCAGTGCTGTTCAACATCAAACACCAAAACAGAAATAAATGTCATAACACTGGGTCATAATCATACGAGACCATCCATTTTTAGTTGAGTAGTTTTGGAAATCTTTGCATGGTAGGTAATACAGTAATATTCATCTAAATGATCCCCTGAGCTGATGGGCAATCGCCTGAATATGAACCGTCACAATCTACCATAGCTTGATTAAACTGTGGTAAGACCAGCTAAAATAAGACTTGTTCTGCATGTGGATAAGTTAGATAAATGATCGATGCCTTATGGGGCTCTGGATGAGTCACAGATGCTGCAACTTGACTCTAGAGTAAGCACTGGGGGACTCTTCAGCAACGATCATAATCTCATTTCACCAAGTTCCTGATTACAGTGGATCAATCTTTGTCATAATTATAGTTCATAATCCAAGTGTATTTCTAGATGAAGGGATCAATCACACCACAACTATCTAAAGCTGGTCTCTGTTCTTCTCACTATTACAGAGATGAATATCTCTAAATCACCTCCTTTGTTTGAAAAGCTTACAGAGATCAAATTCATGAATGCTCAGTGTGGTGGTAGGTATTTACTATGTTGGTATGTATAACTGAAAAAGATGAATAAATATCAGGGGTGAAAAAAGTATGGATATTTGGTCAAAATTGCATGTAATTGAAAGTCAGTGTGGGAAGACAAAGGTTTATTCAACTTAAGGTAAAATAATAGCAATAATAATAATAATATATATATATATATATATATATATATATATAAAAATTATTATTATTATAAACTCAAGTTAAAAGCACAAAGAT
>JBBIGC010000137.1:18111192-18122675 GCA_037576955.1 Lepidarchus adonis
ATTATTATTATAAACTCAAGTTAAAAGCACAAATTTAACAATTAAGGAGTAAGGGTAATAGTAGTAGATGCCCTACATTTCACTTCACATCATTACTTTTAAAATTACAAGAAGTGAACCTCTGAGTACTCTGCAAGAAGGTCCTGGGTTCGATCCCCGGGTTGAGCACAGATGCCTTTCTCTGTTAAGTGTATAAGCTCTCCTGTGTTTGCATGAGTTTGCTCTTGGTGCTCCGGCTTCTCCCACTGTCCAAAAGCCTTGTGGTTTAAGTTAACTAGCTACTCTTAATTGACCATAGGTGTGAGTGTGTGTGTGAATGGTTGTCTGTTTCTGTGTTATCTTGTGATGAGTATATATAGTTGTACTAACAGAATTTAGGATTTCTCTGCCATTTGACAGAGAATATGATTGATAACACAAAAACTGTTCTTTCACTCATGATTAGTGTTTGGCTGAAGCCATTTATTGTCAAACAGCTGTGTTTATTCTTTTTAACTTATAAATACAAAAGAAACTACCTACAGGACTCTGATCAAAAGCTTAAATCCCCTAGTGATTTGGCCTGATAACATACACACAGCTTGACACAAACGTCTTTGAATGGCTATTAAAGGAACTATCTTCACCTGTGATCTGTTTGCTTGTAATCAGTGGGTGAGTAGAAAAGGTCAATGAGTTTCTGGACTCCTGATAGACCCTTGTATCTTTCATCCAGTGCTGCACTGATGCTGTTTGCAATCTAAGTCATGGGGAAAGCAAAATAATTGTCAAAGGCAGAAAAATGTTTTTGAACGCTATAAAACAGGAAAAGGAACTGAGAATGTCAATCAGGAGTGTTCAAACTCTAATTAAGAAGTGGAAAATTAGGGGTTCTGTTAAAACCAAACCACGGTCAGTTAAATCAACAAAAAATAGGAAACAGGTCAGGAATATGATGAGGCTACTCCAAAGTCTTCATTTTGTTTTTTTCAGCCAATCAGTGGTGGACTTGCGTGTGTGTTGGATCTTTGTCCTGCTGGAGAACCCAAGTTTGTTTCAGCTTGAGATCACAAACAGATGGCCAGACATTCTCCTTCAGGAGTTTTTACTAGACAGCATAATTCATGGTTTCATTTATCACAGCAAGACTCAGTAAAACAGCCTCAGACAATTACTCTACCACCACCATATTTTACTGTTGATATGATATTCTTTTTCTGTGTGGTGTTAAATGTGGTGTTGCTTCTACACCAGAGGTAATGGGACACACATCTTCCAAAATTGAGATTAGCCTTTATGTTCTTTTCGCTCAGCAGTGGTTTTCGTCTTGTCACACAGAGCCATTTTCCCCTTAACAATAAAATCTTTCACTTTAAAACACATTTTGTGTTTAATTGTTTCAGATCAAGTTAAATATTAGTCAAAGACAACACAAGTAAAGTGTGACAAACATGGAAAATAAGAAAGCGGGAAGGGGACAAACACTTTTTCACACCTCTGTATATACAGGGGTTCCTCTGAGTTTGATTTAATTAAAATTTTGACATACTGTAAGTCGGAACTCATGCATGTAATGATGCTGCAGAGGCTTTATTGAACAGCACTGTGCTTTTACAATACAATATTACAGTAAAATATTGAAGACACGTTGCTCCAGATAGAAATGCTTTTTTTAATGGTTTCAACATAAATTACAGTAATAAACACATTAGAGAGGTGACTTTAACACTGACGGTGCTGTAACACAGTGCACTATTAACCCCTCATCTCACATGTATGGAGAATTAGCAGAACAGCTTCTCTTTCTCCCTGCACACACACATGCACACACACACTGCACTGATAATATCCTGCATCTAACCCACCAATCCACATGAACTCTTATTTAACACTAACAGTGAATAAAAAATAAACAACATAACAACAACAGTAAAAACCCCTGTTATTCCCTGGAAGAAAGATGCAGGCCTGTGTTCTCATTGGAACGGTGTAACTTGGGCACTGAATATAAACTAGGATGAGAATGGAAGATCTCTTTGATATCCAGCAATATAGTCTGAATGGTCTTTACCCTTCTTGCCATTGACTAAGTACTTTGAAAGTTGTAATTGAGTAAGAATTCCTACATCCAATTTAAAATTTTCAATGACAGTTGAACAAAGTACAGTTCTTTCAAAATTACACTAACATACAGTAACAAAAAAGTAACAAAAACTGAAGAGTTTATGAGATTTGGATAAAGAGTGCTGCTTTTGTTCATCTAAAGTTAGCGGGCCCAGATGTTTGTCTTGAGTGACCAAAATGCAATGTACAAATGTGCAACTAAAGAAGATAAAGTAGGTGAGACATCATACATTTTAAAATCTATTTTGTTAGATCACTTTCTTTACACCCATAAATCCTAAAACAAGTGCTGAGAAATCATGTGAACAGAGAGAGGGGCTATTAAAATAGCAGAAATAACCACATTTTGGTGGCAATTTTATTTAGACTAAAATAACTTTACTCTCTTGCTAGGTTATGGTCAAATCAACCATTTAATCCTGAGACAACTTCTCATCTACACTGTTGTTAAATAGACTACCACACCTACAAATGGTTGTAGCTGATTCTACATCACCCCCACAATAATGAACTACCTAATTTTTTTCCTTTTGGCAGTTTGCTATAGTTAATTTACATGGAAACCATGTCCACATACAGTATGCAACATTTAAAATACATTTGAAAGATGCTGGTAATATTCCATATCACATCTATTTAAGTCAATTGACATTATTTTTCCTTTTAGACTAACATTTTATTGGATGCTCAGACATGTTCTGTTTAACTCTCTTAGAGCTGTCTTGCTGTTATTTGCCAAAATCTCTCTCTCAATATTGACTTTCCTTTGGTGAACAACAGAGGGAGGCACTGAGAGAGAGAGAGAGAGAGAGAGAGAGAGAGAGAGAGAGAGAGAGAGGAAAGCTTTGACAGCATGTCATAGTACAGTGTGTCAGCTCAGCGGCTGCTCTCCATTGATGCTAATTACAGGTGACAGGGCTAAGTACAAGGCTTTACATGCGATAACGATGACTCTAGAGGAAGTTCTTCATGGTCCTCCTTTCAGCCATGCTGACAGCAGCCATTATGCATGCTGGGATTATGTCAGGAGTTAGCTGGCGAAACTGGCCACCCAGAGAAAGGCGCGAAAAAAAAGGTCCAGTTATGGAAAGGTCTGGGCCGGAAAAAGAGTGCCGGAGACGGGGACGTGTGCTTTGCGTGAAGCTACACGAAACAGCAGGACTCATCTCATCAGTATAATACAGGGTGGAGATGACAACAGTGAGAATGCACGCAAAGCGTTTTCCCACCAAAAGAAACAACAGATCATGCTGAACCCATGGCCACGTGAAAAACTGCATGTGTGGAACTTGATTTACAATTCGATTTACCACATGCATATTTGAAGTGCTTCTTGACAGCATGAAGCTTCCATGAAAATGATTCATGACTCCATCTCCTGGGTGGGATGAGTGAGCGTGTAGAGGCTGGCCTGCTGCTGACACCAGCACATGATGAGGAGTGGATGACACTGGCTTTGCAATGAGCCTGTCAAGGCAGGAGAGAGCAGAGAGACTGCCTATTAATTCAGCATCTGATAAATATCAGTCTGCATGGTCACGCTGTGCTACATCCACTCTGTCCTATCACACTGCAAAACTGCACTGATGGATGAAGACCTTATTCCAGACCAGTTTTCATGCTAAGCTTTCAGTAGACCTGACTCGTTCTTACTGTGTTCAGATTTCACCCTTGATGTTCAGGTTTACTGTATTTCTTTGTCCCTCTATCTTGCTCTTTAACCACTTAGGCTAATCTAGGCTCTGATCTCTGTGTTATGCCTCCATTTGTTCTCTGTGCTGCGTGAGTAGAGGCTCTACTGGTACAGTATAAAGGGGGGGAACAGCTTTGATGTAACATTCTTTTTTTCAGTCCTCAGTGAAAATATTGGACTCCAAATAATGACGATATTTTTATTCGTCTGTGAAGCATATGGCTTCAACTGAAAGTGCATGAATGAACTATGGGAACAAACTGTATGCAGAATCCAGAGAAAAGAATGATAATAGTAGTAACAACACTAACAAGCCTAATTTTGCTAGACTATTATCAACTGCATGATATACCTTTGAAATAATTCACTTTTGAATAAATTAATCAACCACCAGTCATTTTTAAAAATTATTTTAATGACAAAACAATTTTATAGACTTTTCGTTACATACAATAAACAAATAAATTAATTAATAAAATAGAAAAACAATCAGTGTTTTTGTCCCCTTTGGAATTATATTGTTCTATTTGCATTCCATTTTTTTATGTTTTAAAATTAAAAGAAAATAATTTGTTAAATCTATGAATAATTTATTTAACCAATATAAGTACATTTCTAATGCTTTTTTTCTTTGATCATTTGAAAACTGAGGATTGCTTAATACAAGACTTGGTCCTGCCATGCATTTCCAACAGTAGATAGATCTGGACTGCTGATAGACCAGTCAAGTAAAAGTGTCAATGACGTCTGAAATAACAATGAAAATCAGGAAAATATGTTGCCTTGATAGCAGCACATGTCTCTCTAAAACCACAATACTAACCTCTGCATTGTACTTTTACACATATGTCAGTCTCCTCTGCTGTGAGCACTGGCACACCCTCATACCATGACAGGTGATGGCTTTTACACCAGTCATTGATAAAAGTCTGCGTGGTCCATTTTATCTTTGGCTCTGAGAACTCAGTGTCTGTCTTTCCAAATCAAGTTGAAACACAGACTTATCTGACATGTTTCAAACATCTCTCAGTTCATTTAAGATGAGCTCAGGCCCAGAAAACTTGGCAGCACTTCTGCATAGAATTAATGTATGGCTTCCTTTTAAATAATACAGTTTCAGGTTGTATTTTTTGATGAAGTTACAATTGTTTTCTAAAGTCGCCCAACCCCATGTGGCTGTATTTATCACAGTAGCATGACTCAGGTATTTCTCATACCATGCCTTCTGTGGGCTCAAGGTCACACAAATTCAACACCTGCTTCTAACCTCGCCTTGATTTCTCACAATACTGTGTACTGTAGATGGTGAAAGAACAACATTTCTTGTATCAGTCTTTTTAAATTATATGGTAATTCTTGCACAAGGTTTGGCACAAATTGATGAGCCTCACTCCATATTTACTTGCAAAGATAGAGGTGTTGAAATATCCTTTCATACACAATAACAATACATTGTATTACCAGTGGGAGGCGCGGTGGTGCGGTGGTTAGCGCAGTTGCCTCACACTGTGAAGGTCCATGTTGGCCGTCTGTCCTCCTGTTAGGACATTGCCCCTTGGCTCAGAAGGTTGCAGGTTCAAGTCCCCCCAGGGCACCACTGAGGTACCCGAGCAAGGTACCGTCCCCACTTCACTGCTCGCTGGGTGCTGTTGATAGCTGCCCGCTGCTCTACCCGTGATGGGTTAAATGCAGAGATCACATTTTGTTGTGGTGCGTTCACAATGACAAAACCTGACTTTCACTGTGCAGGGTGTTCCCTGCCTTGGCCTGTAGTCTGCTGGGTTCGGCTCCACCTTACCCCATGACCAAAAATGGATTAAACAATTTGAATAATGGACGTTTTACTAGTTCATTTGCTTATTGTGGGATGTTTCAACATAGTGTGACTTGAATATTCTGTTTTCACTTTTATATTCCCCCTCTTCCAACATTTCAGATTGTGTTGCAGGCATCAAATTCAAAATTTGCTTAATCTTGTAAAACACATTATTTATATATAACCTAATATTTAACTGTAAAACCTTTACATGTAATTTATTTATATGTTTGCCAGTTAAATACAGGTTCAATTTACAAATGACAGATTTAGGTTTTTATTGCATTTTATTAAATGTCACAAGTTTTCCAGAAATGGTGTTCATATTATAATTATTATCAGTAGAAGTATTACTACTACTACTACTACTACTAAATACTACTACTGCACAACCAGTGCATCCTGCATGGTCTTTACTCATAATTTGCCCAAATTAATTTAACACATGAGTGGAAATACAGAAAATTAAGTAAATGATTAAATCAATCAAAATTCCAGGGAATAAAGCCATCTTCTACTCTTTGTTTTAAAATGTTAGTGAAAAGTATATTAAAATATAACATACTCTATTTGTTTTTTTGGGTTTGGGTTGTCTGTTTTGAAGGTGTCAATTAAAATGAGTTTAAAAAGAACAATTCATTGAGCTGATTACAGACAAAAATATGGTTACATGTGGCACATTACATAATTCACATACATATGACATGTTTCTGTTATAAAATTTCACACAGACATAAATAGTGATCTTGAAAAATGGTTCTGATTTTTTATTTTTATTTTTTACAGAGATGTCTTTATAAAATAGGGCTACTCAAGAGCTACTTTCCTAGGCTAAATGCAAAACTGAATATACATGTTGCAGAGCTGGTAAGTTTAAAAGCAAGTACAGATTAATCATCCAAGGATTTATTTGCTAATGCAATAATGCTGTTTTAACTTTTACAGTATAAACACTGTTCATCCCAGAAGACAGATTGTTTGGTCTTTAGCTAAAATGTTATTAGCAAAAAACTCCTGTTTTACACACATGCAGACACATCTCTTTTGTTATCCAAATTCATGTGTAGAGTAAAGCAAATTTACTTTTTCAGAGCCTTGAACTATAATCTGAAGCTGCTAAATCTCTATGCTCTAGTTTATAGGCTAATATTGCTAGCTTTTGAGCTAGCTAATGTCAGCTTGACAATGGGATAGTTCAGAGATTAGAAACCAATGACCCTTCAGTCATAAACCCACTCCTCTAACCATTCATCCATAACTGCCTTGAACTTTGGGAAAACAGTAAATTTAAAAATAGTGTCTGACACATAAATTAATTTTCCAGTTGAAATACTGGTTCATAAAATAATGCTTCATGACTTCACCTAGAAGAGTGAAATTATTGTGAGGTCAAACACAGCTAGAGCAAAACTCACTTGTGCTTGAGCTTAAAGCAGAAAAACTGCTGTGTTACTACACTGATTATTAGAAAGTTTGAAGTTTGTAGTAGTTGATGCACAGCAATGGCACTGACTGTCTTTTCACACACATCAATGTCGCCTGTTGAGAGTGTCCCACTCCCCAAAATCTGGAAATACTCAACCAAAACCAAACTGTGCAACAGCAGAATGTACAGTGAATGTAAAATGACTACTAACACCTAAAAGAGCCATAAAACCTGATGTGTACCAGAGTGTCTGTTGTGTTAATAACTCAGAGTGGAGAACTGCAGTGCACTGCAGCCCCTAAAAATACTGCACCCAGAAGCAGCCGGCTCAGGAACAGTGAACAGTGAGAGCTATTTGCATTTATAGGGTTTGCACAACACCTGGCTCTAATAAGCCACTTATGCAGTCCCATTCTTTTGTTTTTATTTGCGTATGATGGAGAAATTAGTTCCTGTCCATCAAACGCAATGGAGCTGTCACAACCAATGAAGTAGTCCATTTGTTTGTGAACATACTTGCACGCTGCATTCTACACCAATACCAAAACAGGGGCAAGGTGGACCACAAATCAATATACATTGGACACAGTCCAGTTCCTGCCCCACTACTTTTTAGTTTGAGCGCTGTTTGCAAAAATTTTCCAGTGAGGAAAAAAATCAAAGCAGAAAAAAAGTTCTTCATGCTCTGTGAAACGGACCATAATTCCACAGTGTGTGGGGGATTGAAAGATGTCACAGTATTTGAAATGTAGATGATTGAATAAAAATATAATTATACATGCTGCACCATTCTTTAATTTCTGTTTCTCTGTCTTACTCTTGTTCTCTTTTTTGCTCTCTCTTTCTATATATCTGTGTGTATATATTTACTCTCTTATCTTTATTTTCCTTCTTTTCTTCCTTTGTTTTATCTATCTATCTATTATAAATATATAGTCTTTTCACTTTTTTCTTTCTTTTTCATTTTTTCTTTATCTCCCATATATTTTTGTAGTCTGTTTCACCTTTTCTTTTTCTTTTTTCCTGTATTTTATCCATCTATCTAGCTATCTATATAGTCTTACCTTTTTCTTTCTCTCTCTCATATATTTTTATATATAGTCTGTCTCACCTTTTCTCTTTCTTTCTTTGTCATATATAGTCTTTCTTACTTTTTCTTTCTCTCTTTCCATCTCTTTCTCATTTTCTCCTCCTCTCTTTTTTTTCTCTCTCTTTTTCTTATCCCCTCTCTGTACCTTCTTTGCTTACCTCTGAACTGCTGACTTAAAGTCCAGAGCCTCCACCACCTCGCTGAGAGCTTTTTTTCTTCCTCCAGTCAAAAGACATCTAATTGCTAATCTATAATCCTTTTAATATGCTCTTGCCTTTTTTCGATTGATCCTCTGCCAGGCGGAACAGCATGGCTGGGGGCTACATTAATCCTATTAAGGGTGGGTTTGGGATGGCACTCTGCAAATCCAAACAGCTCTTTTACCCTTGCCATGCAGCGTTTTCTCTGTATATTGTATGCCTCAACACCAGACCCACATCATCTTGTTTACGAATGATAACCCTGATAAAAAAAATCTTCTTTTAAAAGACAATGTTTTTAACCCTGTATGATAAAAATAAAAAGATTAATTCTCTCTCTCTCTCTCTCTCTCTCTCTCTCTCTCTCTCTGAGAAAAAGGTTTGAAAAAGGCTGGAATGGTTGTGTGGTGGTTAGCGATGTTGTCTCACAGCAAGAAGGTTCTGGTTCTGTCCTGGGAACAACCACAGGTGCCTTTCTGTGTGGTGATAGTTCTGTGTGCAGACCCTCAATGTGTTTGTGTGGGTTTCCTTCAGGTATTTACTCACACTGTCCAAAGGCTTAGGTTGACTGGTTACTCTTAATTGCCCATGAGTGTATGTGTGTGTGAATGGTTGTGTGTCTCTGTGTTGCCCTCCTGCCCCAGGTGTACCCTGCCTTGGGCTGTAGTTAGCTGGGCTCGGCTCCAGCTCCCCCACAACCTGAAATGGGTAAGCGGTTTGGAAAATTGATGGATGATTTTTATTTTTTTTAAAGCACCTAGCAATAGACAATTGCAAACACAGTTCATCAAAAAAATTTTGATTTTTTCCTAATCATTTCCATCAATTTAACAGAGATAAATTGCTTAGTGAGCGGTAGGAAATCATTATGCCTATTTTGTGAATTAACATTGTTTCTATTATCAGTCTTTTAAAGAGGAGGCTGTTACTAAGCATACCTTTAGGACAGAAACAGGAAGGGCCTTGATGCTAGATGGGTGATGTCATTATTTACTGCAGTTTATTTTACTATTCTAAAGGCTTCAGCTTGACATTTATCTTTCTCAGAAATGATTCAGCAGATATTAGAAATCATTTGAATGCCCAAACTGACAGATAAGGAATACTAAAGACAAGCAAAAATATTAGTCAACCTAATTAAGCTATTAAGATGGAAACGGGTTGGTTATTTATTTTTTAAAACATTTCCCAGAAATCAGTGTGAGAACACTGACATAAAGAAAACAATACTGTTCCTGTTCCCATGTTGTTTACACCCATAAACTGATGAAAGAATGGTCTAATACAATGGGATGCAGTCTACTTCCACTTATATCATGATGCAAAACACTACAATAAGGCTTCAATGTTTTTGAGTGAACTCATTTAGACCAGTGCTTTACCAGTACATGACCTACATGGGAGGAGTGGGGTCAAAACGGTTTATTGGTACATAGAAAACTATATTTACACCCCATGAAATCAGTGGGCAGGTCTTTAAAGAAGTGTTATTGTAAATGTAAAAGTTTAAACCTCAGCAATGAGTTTCAGACAGTGTAGCTGTACAGTAGTTGGACCCCCTGCCACACTACAGCCATCTGTGCAAAGGAGTCCGTAATAGCATTGTTGGTCTTGTTCTATCTGAATGATTAGGAATGCCCCCCTTCTCCTCATTGTTATTGTACATATTATACAATGTTTTCCACAACTGATGTAACACAACTGCTAGTTTATATTTGACTCCAGAAATGCTGAGCTGTCTAATTATATTAGTGGTGGTTCAAAAAGATGTGGTGGTGCTTTGCATAACTCAGAGGAAGCATGTGCTAGCCTTCACCCTCTCATTATGTGTTGGGTGAGGCCTGCTTAGTGAGTAGCTTTTGCCATGAAGGAATAATGAGTAAAGTAAATACATGCTTTTACTAGAATGGTCTCTAGAAATATATTATTTTTATATTATATGATAATTTATTTTATTTTATTATTTTATGTCATTTAAAGTGATTGGTTTGAAAGTAGAATTTATACCTGTTTTCAATTTTTTCTGTTCTGTTCTGCTCTGTTATTTATTATTTATTTATTTATTTATTTATTTATAAGGCTCATATATACACAATCAATTTAAAAGAATGTGTTTTTGTCTGCATTATACAGAAACAGAACAAGTACCACTTACTGTAGACCACTATTTTCATAAAATTGTATTGAGCAACAAATAAAAATCACTGTGTTTGACCTTCTATTGCTCTGCTTCAGTAGTGCTTTGAGCAACTCTTACAAATGAATCATCAAATTGTGAACTTTTTTAAAAAGCACACACTCACAAATTTGCCAAAGTCTTGAATAAACTTGTTTTCAGGATTTGTATTTTTTTGTGTTCGATAATACAGTGGGCAAAAGATTTGTAATTTATATGCAGTAAATAGGTTAGCACTGTGCATACTTCTGTACTCTATTGGTTGTAGTGAATAAATATAGGTTAAAAAAGTTATTTTTTCAGCCAAAGTGGAATGAAACATTTTTATTTCATTTTTATTATAACTACTTATATGTAAAGTCTACAAATAAGTGTTAAAATCGTAATAAATTCAGAAGTAATATGGTGTAAATCTTAGGTCACATTTGTGACTAAACATGTGACTAGACTAAACCTAATTAAAAAGCAATATGTTCTTGCAGACACTTCACTATGGCGTGCACCAGGATACACACATTCACACACAATCTGCATTAATTAAAATGCGCTATCAAAGTTTTAATAAGGATAACAAACACTTCTATGAGAAGGTAGTTTAGAGACAGGCCCCCAGCTCTCCCCAGGGAAATTTAGGTTATTAAATGTGAGGGTAACCTTTACAGCGCCGTCGTTTCTCTCTACTCAAGTAATTTAGCTTAAATAGATTTTTGGAAGGTGTAGGGGAGAGAGGGTGGTCCTGAGCTTTTTAAAAGTTTAATTGTTTAAAGTAAGAACAATAGCCTTTGGCACAGAATTCATAATGTGCATCCAAGCAAAACAACTGTTACTAATAACTGAATCCATTGTCATGGAATGAGAATATAATTGATCTATCCCAGTGCTAACCACTTATTTATTTTCTATTTAATATCTATCTATCTATCTATCTATCTATCTATCTATCTATCTATCTATCTATCTATCTATCTATCTATCTATC
>JBBIGC010000137.1:18122775-18136731 GCA_037576955.1 Lepidarchus adonis
TATCTATCTATCTATCTATCTATCTATCTATCTATCTATCTATCTATCTATCTATCTATCTATCTATCTATCTTTCATCCATCCACTGTTCTGAGATTGGTCAGGCTTGTGCTTCCTATTGTGTGAAGCAAACCACCAAATGTTTTTAACACTACATCACTGGATAGCATAGCTCAACATGCAGCTTCTGTAATGTTGGCTAACTGATGCCCACACTGGCTATCATCATACTAAATGGGGAAGAACTTCTCAACTTCCAGTAGGGTCAAAACATGGGAACCATGTCACATCGCTTCCAACTGTAAATGTGAGATTCTAATTCATAATCCGATGTTACAGTTTGGCAGTTTAAATTGCCATCATTCATTAAATAAATGACCCCTGCTCCGACCTGCTAATGTGTCTAATTCAAAAGGAACCCAGAATGAATGTGTGGGGTAAATTTCAGCATGAATAGCTGTGGTTAAACTGAGGCAGTTTGAATAGGCAGATATATTCAATTGCATTGGTTTTCCCGGTTTCCTCACGAAAACAATGAGGGCAACACATTGGTGAAGTTGTTAGTGCTGTCCCCTCCCTCACAACAAGAAGGTCCTAGATTTGTTCTTGGGGTTGACCACAGGTGCCTTTTTGTGTGGAATTTGTGAGCTCTCCTCATGTTTGTGTGGATTTCCTCCGGGTGCTCTGGTTTCCTCCCGCTGGCTAATGGTTTAGATTGACTGGCTACTTTAAATTGCCCTCAGGTGTGAGTGTACGGTATGTGTGACTGGGTGACTGTGTGTTTTGCCCTGTGATGAGCTGGCTTCCTGTCTACAGTAGTGTGAACACTGCCTTGTTCTTATACTATACTGGGATTAGGTCTAGCTTATTCAGAACCCAAAATTCAAGTTACATATATGAACTGTACAGACTAGGACCTAAATGGTGCATTTCCATGTTTTCCATGATGTGGGCCCTTCAATGTGAATGGGATTATTGCCAGTATTCTGTAAAACTATTGGAAAAGAGCATGTAATGTGGGTGGAGCAGTGATATGTCCGTTATACTGCACTACTTGTGCAGTAATGTAGATTAAAATATATAAGCGTGCGTATATGTGTATATATATATATATATATATGAATGACCAAAAGAGGACTCCAGAGGTGATGGCATGAAAATGTCACTTCAAATGAGATGTCGATGCGAGATGTCTAATGTTGCATGCTCATCTGCTCACTGGAGGAGAAGGAGCTAGATGCAGCGCACAGGGAGGAAATGATAATGGAGATAAAGGTTACTGTTCCTCCACAGAGCGCGCTCACAGCCTCCTGCGCAGAAATCAAAGGAAATGTTACATCCGAATAAGCTGCTCACAGTTCATACTAATGACCTTGAATGTGTCCTCAGTCATACATGCCTGCTCAGAGTAGGCAGCAGGTAAGGGAACTGATTAAGGGATGCAGAAATGTGCTTTGTGGTGGGAGAAGGCAGAAATGTGAAAACTCATGGCCTGGAAAATGTCAGTTGTCGTCACTAAAAATAAAGGAAACTTCAAACGTGTAGCATGAAGTGCACCAAGTTTTTTTCATTCTGTCTTTTTAAAAAATCCAACGCCTTTGCCACTTAAAATTCCAAAGGAAAACTCGTCTGGCGCTTTCGCAAACTTTCAGGAAAGGATGAGCGACCATTCTGAGGGAGGCCGTAATGGCGCACCGGCACACTCGCAAAGATTCAGGAGTGATTAATGAAAACTAATTTTTCATGGCAATTAAAATGATTAAAGCCGAAGGGCCTTTTCGCTGTTGCTCTGAATTGCTCCAGGAACAAGGCGGCAACAAAGCTGAGAACCAAAATTGCATTAGTAGTGGAGGAGAACTGTATTAAAATGCAAATGTACAGCTGTTAATAGTTCTTCAAAAACCAATAATCCCCCACAGTCAGTCATGTGTCAGAATGGTTAATGGAAAAATATCCCAGAGGCATGCAGGGTCCTTTTTCCATTCCGCTTTTGATTAAAACAGAAATTCTACGGAGGTAAAAGCAAAGGCTAAGAGTAGGATAGGATTGGCAGGGATGGTTTAATAGTGGGCAAGCCACCAAAGCCTATTGTTCAGTAGGCTCCTGATTTCTGAGATATGCTTTCTCTCTCACCCTCCCTCCCGGGATAGGCGCACAGTGCTAACAAGGGAACGCCGACTGCTAAATCTGATCTAGAGGTATTAAAGACATTCATCATAGAGGTGTTTAGCAGGTAATCTCTGTTGAGTAACGTTTGAATTAAATGCACATGATAGTCAGGCCTGTAAATGAAGAGGAAACTGGCTTGGGTGAGGGAAGTGTCAGGCAGCATCGTAATTGAATAAATAGTCTACTCGCTTATTCTGTCACTTAATTATGATTCCGCCTCAGGGTATGTTTCAGAGATCGAAATGTTCTGACCCAGCAGAGGGGAGAAATGCAGTTTTCTCTGACTCTTGCACAGGAGGTGGGGGCTGTTGATGGACCGAGCAAATGTACTGAATGCATCATCATTTTATGCCTTCCATGAAGCCATTGACAGTACACACAGATTCTTGATCGTTCTATTAGCTGCTCGTGTGTAATGAGTTTTTATGATACAGATGAGCTTTTTCTTAAGTGATCATGTTTCATGGAAAATGTCCAATAAAAGTTGAGCTTGTAAACCGGGGGAATGGTGAATAATAATAGCTGAACCCTAAAGCAATGGATCTTATCCATAATGCATTCAAAAAGCACTGTAGTGTTTAAAAGCAATATGTCTTGAAAAATCTAATTAACACAATTTTCAATTTACAATAAGTACAGCTGGTCCAAGACCAATATTAGACTGGAGCTATAAGGATGATAATGTTAACAGTACATGTGAATGGTCACATGGTGTCTTCAATAAGCTGGTGTTGACTTGTAGATGTGGTTTAAGACACAATATGACTTACCCTGACCCTAAAAATGCACAAATCATTAACATGTATCTGAATGCAGAGGGCAGCCATTATACATTATGAAAAACTTTGACCTATTTGACCTTTGACTATTGACCAGTGTTTATTGGAATTTTAACTTCATAGCTCCAGAACAAACAAAAAAAGTCGCACTTCGAATATGTTTGGATGACCTGATATATCTGGACCTATTGAACCGTTTCTTTGGAAAGAAAAAATCTGTCAGATTGTTATTATTATTATTATTAGTAGTAGTAGTAGAAGTAATAATAATAATAATAATAATAATGGCAAGCTTTCATTACCTATTTTCAATAAATGAATTTAGAAAGCACTCATATTAAAAGAGTGAAAAATTAATCAGTGTAGTTATATAAATGTTGTTGAAATTTAAATCTGCCGCTTTAAGTAAAGGCAATTTTTTATAGAATATAGAATAGAACATTGCATTCATATGAATAATAAAAAAAAAATTATATTATATAATATTATAATATTATATTATATTATATAATATAAAAAATACAAAAATACAACTCTCTTAAAAAAGTGTTCTATGTAGAGCCAGTTCTTGAATTTGTTTCAGCTGTGGAACCCTGTGTATATATATATATATACGAGTATATATATACATTTTGTTAAGAGAGTTGTATTTTTGCAGTTTATAGTAGTTTATCTAAGCTTTTATATAAATGCTATAATGCACTACACTCTTAGTAGAACTTTTAGTTGGATCTACAAAATAAGAATTCTTAGTAACAATGATGGATATATATTGACAACACTCACCCAGTTTTAAACTCTATTTCCCAAAGTCTGATTACAAAGTGAGCATTCGGGACTAACTTCTGAAATAGCTCTAGACTGAGAAATCCTGTTAAAGCCCCCTGTGGACAACTGATGAACACAGAAACCTGGCATCCCCCTTAATTACTGAAAAGTTGTGAGCCATCTAAACACAGTGGATTTCTCCCACTGGAGGCTCTAATCACTTTAAAAGGGACTGCTGATCCTAACTGCAGAGTCAGAGGATTGTATGGCAGGTGCTACTGTGAGCTCCCAGAACAGACGCTATTGGCCTGCTGCTCTAAAGCTCCCCTCCCCGTTTCTGGCACTGAAATATGCACCATATGAAAAAAACTCTCAATGGATTTCTACAAACACTGCTCAGCTGCTCTTTCCGGAAGAGGGAAAAACATTTGTGGAAAAATGAATAAATGTGCAGGGAATCTTTATTAAGGTTTTTTTCTTTGTAAAACTATACACTAGTTATTTTTTTTACATGGGATGAACATCTATAAATCTTTCAAAGATTAATATCAAATTCATGGCCCAAAACGACTCAAGAAGAAACTGATAAAACTTTCAGAATTTTATTCATATATACATCTCCACCCCCAGTTTTTTGCCCTGAAAGTAATTGTAATCATACAGATGGTAAGTACTTATAATATATTTTTTGGACAACTTTTACAGCCTCTGTACAAGAGCGTAGGTTTCATGGAATTCACATCTACATCAGCAACATCATTTTCTTTGTCAGAAACCAAGAACAAGCATATATGGGTTGGGGGTGGGGAGGGGGCGGGGGAGGGGGTTGAGAAATGGGGAAATCGAAGGGAGAAGGATCAACAGACAGTGGATGAGGGCATATACAGAAGCAGCTTCATCAGGATCGACTATGTACAATACAAACCATTCATACAAATTAAGCTCTAAGATATAGAATTCAATACATTACTGTGTAGTATAATGGCAATGACCGAGCCCTCCAACCACTGCTGGATCTTATTAACACTACAGGAGACGGTGTGGGCTAAACCATTCAGGATTATTACAGTACTAGAACATAGGCTGAGGAACAGTTGTAGTTTATCAGGTTTTGAAATTTCGCTTCATTTTTTTTAAAGGTAGAAAACATGCCCCTAATCAAGGCGTGTTCATCTCCCACAGAAGCCACTTCTTTGTCCACAAATGTGCCAACACATTTTTTTGGGTTGTCCTTAAGTCTCAGGCAGGTGTCTGGCTCCAGACGGGAGAATTCAGCAAAGCTTCAGGATTCTCAAGGACCTTAGACAGAGGGGTGGATGGGGGGCAGGGATTTTCTTTTTTGGATTTTGTACAAACGATTTTTTTCAGATTATAAATGTTCCACCTTTTTTCTAGTGAATTGTTACGGAAAATTAACTTTACTACTATGGGTTGTCAATAGGGTTAAGAAACAAAAAAAACAATGAATGTCTTGTTGAATAATATAAACAAAATTGAAATAAACACTTCTACTACAGTATTTAGAAATGAAAATATAGGGAAAAAGTTTTCACACATTTGTTTATAATAATAATAATAATAATAACAACAACAATGAAAGAGAGGCTCTATTAGCCCCTACAACTGTGATACAGTAATCTATGCAATGTTTAATTAATTAAATCCTCTAAAACAGGTACAAACTAATCTAAAATAATAACCAGACTAACACTTCAACTTAAAAACGTGTATATTCTATAAGATATATGCACAAAAAAAAGTTGAACTCGTTTGCAATATTTCATTAGATCTGGGTCACTTTAGGTAGGCATGTTTGGGACAGTACAAGAAACACATATCTGCTGTGCTTGGGGAGAGAGCCCCAACTTTGCCTCTGCTGTCCTTCACACAGGGGCATCAGTGGCAGGCTTCAGCCAGAGGGGAGGTAGGGGGTGTCACTGTGGTAATTATAGTCTGGGCAGACTTTCTGCACCAGCTTGTAGTCGGTGCTGTAGAAGGAGATGTAGATGCAGATGACTTTGAAGGGCTTTGAGCAGAGCCAGGAGACATGGCTCTGCGTCTGCTCCTGGAAGCATGTCTTGGACGGGTCGTAGTTGCAGAGCGTGTTCTTTGAGCCCTTCTCCACTTTTTCATATTCAATGCGACAGTTGAAGGACTTGGAGTCCTTGGCATCGATGACCGACTGCTGGGCCGTCAAATCGAACTCCACAATCTTGGTGGGCGGGACCAGGCTGACGGAAACGTTCCCCTGGCCTGTGGAATTGTGTCGAAAGTAGACGCTGAAGGTGCCGTTGCCGTGATCGACGATCTTGCCAGTGATGAGGAGGTTGAGCTTCACCGTTTTGATGTTGGAGTGGAAGTCCCCCCAGCCGAACATTTTCTTGAACTTCCCCGTCTTGACCATGGGCCGCCGCTTGGCCCTGGGCCGGGAGTCCTGTAGGTCAGTGGTATTCCTCAGCCAGTCCCATAGATCCTGCTCCGAATAGGGCTCTGGCGTGTCATAGCGCAGGTCCAGGGCCGTGGCATTCTCCTTCCCATGCAGAGTCTGTGACAGCAGCCGACTGATGGACAAGTCCTTACTGCTTTCTGTCCATATGTGCTTTAATGTCGATTTGGGGCTTCCTGACTTGAGCAACTCTGATTTCCCCGGGATGGATCCATGAACACTTGAAACCTATAAGGGCAAAAGAGCAGACACTGTTTATTGAGCTGCCTTGACTTTAAGAAGCACTCTGACAAACAATGTTAAACAAGTAAGCATTTAATTTAGTGTTGCATGTCCTGAGAATTTTTTGGAGGATATTAATCTTCAGTTCCAGATATTGACCTTTTTATGTAGTATCTCACAAAAAAAAGACAGATCAAATGGATTTGAGGGAAAAAACGAAGAGATAATCAATTCTAGCTGCAAGCTTCAATTTGGAAGCGTACTAGCTGACAGAAGTCATCTGGGAAATGGAACGGAGCGTGGCAAATGAGAAAAAGAACACAACGATCAAAGTTCGAATGGCATTGCTCTACGCCTTTACCCCACCTTTCTTCCCATCCAACACGGTGGTGGTGAAGAGATCTCCAACAGCCTTGGTCTGATAATGGTGGCAGCCATTCAGTGAGTAAAGAGCAGACTATTAACCAGCGAGTGCTCCTTGAGTTGATGATTGATGAACCCCCTGGTTCTCTCCATTTAGTGCCAATGAGTGGAATTAGGTTCGTACAGAGTGTGGTGGAGTGCCGTGACATTGATTGCCTGATTTCTACTGTAAGATGTGACAGCAGATCCGTCTTGCTGTGGTTTTTGCATCTCAGAGGCTGCCCCCAGGATCGATAGTTAGAAAATAAGGTTTCGCTACCAATCACGCTGACCCTTCGGATGGAATTGCCTCACATCGCGTGTCAGCATAAGGCCAACGCAGACTAGTTTTCAGTGTTGCTTTGGTAAAAAGGGTGGGCCAGTGTAGCTCACCTTATAAATTCTCAAAGACAAATAGAAGCAATCAAATGCTGACATTATGATCACTTTGAATTGCAAATCCCAAGTTAACCCTAACAATCCCAGGGTTGTTGTCCAAGTGTTCAACCCAACTGCTTGAGGAGAACATCACAGCTGGTTATCTTAGCACTGAAATGCAGTTCACCCAAATGGTTCTTCTATCCTGCCCTTTCAACGCTCACATCTCATATTGATTAAGAACTCTGGGAAATTAGTTTATTTTTTTAGAAATAAATAACATTCAAAATAAAAGAGAAAAAAACCCTAATAAAGATCAATTACTCCTCATCTCACCTGGGATAATGGGCCAGTCTGCCTTTGCCCTGTGTTGAAACAGTGTAATGATGTGTGTTTTAGGGCCAGTGAGTACATGCTTGGGAAGCATGATTAAATACTTGAGTCAATTATTTATGGCTAATAACTGGAGGGAAAATACACATTCACAGAGTGTGCAACTTTCAAAGAGCAATTTCGTGTACAGTTCATTGCACCTTAGTGAAGGGTGAGTGCCTAGGCTTTGATGAATAGACCTTTACAAATGTGTGGTGGCATGGACACCTGAGCTAGCTTTAATATAAATGTCAAAATAGCAAAAAAAGGTAGTTTTTGTCCATTAGGTCCACTTACAATATTTATCTCTTTTTTTGGCCAAAAGCACTCATATTTTTTACATTATTACTTTATCTATTACTAAATCTCTTTATCTTTAACAACTAAACGTTTGCTACTGTTTAACTGATATATGCAAATGACTTCTGTTCTGATTGGCTGCTATTTATTGTACCTCAATAGTCATGTTTGAAACACTTATAACTTCAGTGTGAATGAGAGAGGTTAAACTCATAACAGTGAATTCACAAATATATATATATATATATATATAGGAAAGGAGAAAAATCATGTTCAGTCCAAATGTGTTACAATACCCACAATTAAACAAAACACCATTTCATAATGAATGTGCTGGAACATAAAGCTTTTATGCACAGCAGTTCTATGAATGCAAGCCTCAGTCTGTCCATTGTCCTGCGTGTGTTAGGCTGGGAGCCAGTTTGTCTGCTGGAGCTTCATCCAGCCAGCTGTAGCATTCACCTGGGGGGGACAGTGCATCTGGTAAACATGGGCAGGGAAAGCCATGGCCAAGACCCGCACCTCCGCCACTGACAGGCGGACAGACGCAAACAGCTGGGCTCCCTTAGGCACTGCACTACGCCGGGTCAGCAAGAGTAGCATGTGGACATGCCTTATGGTTCTTTACAGCTTTGCTTACGTTCAGTGCTCAAAGGCTGACTTGAGGTTAAAATTGCATTTACTCCCAGCAACAACAAAACCATGGAGTAATTTGTGTAATATTGTAAATATAAATTGTTTCTGGTGCATAACTCACTAGGGCAAGTCATTGATAAATTCTGCAATGCAAAAAGAGACGTTTTATCAGCTACATTTGTCTGATGTTGCTGAAATATAAGCTTAACATTTTTGTTATGCTATCATCATTGCTTGACATGAACTGGAAGTGGAAATACAAAGTCAAAGTTGCCAAAACACAGTCTTTCAAAAACTGTTGAGTTCAGGGTGCGCATGCTGCCACTGGGGTGGTACTCTCAGTGGAACATCTTCAAAACTTCTAGTTCAGGAACATAACTGTACAGATATATTTTTAAAGCTTTGTTGACTCTGTACATTCTGTCTTGACTCCATTTCATTTTGGACTGAATTTGGTCGATTTAACCTAAGTTAAAATAGTTCTATTTAAAGTGGAATTACTTCAGATCAGAATGTCATAGAAACATCATTCAAATTGTACATTGATTAAGACAGATGTACCATTAAAATGTAAGAATCTTTAATAATAACAAATATGTATATAAAAGAATAAATTATAATTTATATTCTGTCCCCAAACTACTATTTCAGTTTACAACTGGAACTATTAGTTTAAGGTACCTAGCAAATGCTAGTTACCAAAATCATTTTTATGAGTTCCTCCCCCAAATTTCTCACAAACTACTTTGCAACCTTTAAAATAAACATGACTTCCCTGCCAAAGTCAGCTATTTCAGACAACACTAGGCTGGTATTAACAAAGCAGTCATGAGGAAGAATGATCTTAAATCTGACTCCCCTGTATTTATAATGCTTGTTGCCACCTTGTTTGGCTAGAAGATATGTTCATTTTTATGGCTTATAGTACATCATACTGATTACAGGACGTCATCGACTTACATCGTACTCTACTTACTGCTGTGGTGAATGTTGAAGCATTAATAAGAGCATTTATATCTGGAGCAACGTTTCCTAAAAGCTTTATTGTAATATGAGACTGTTCATGCATGTTGCTGCTGTTAATAAAGTACAGTCCTGTTCAATAAAGCCTCTGCTGCATCATTACATGCATAAGTTCAGACTTACATCAAAATTTGATTGTACTTAATCACATCCTTGATTATGCCACCTTAATGTGTAGCTACGTTTAGTTTAAGAAGGTTGAGGGATATTTAAGTACATTTATGAGAAAGGTTCACCAGAAGGTTACTTTTGGTGCTTGTAAGCAACATTAAACTAGTAGCTCCAGTTCTACACTAAAGACACTTGAGAAGCAGACATGGTTGATTGATTACATCTGAGGTAAATAGACAATGGTGTCATTTGTATTTTTTTCTTTTACAAAATGTTATTTTAAGGCCATGTTGTACCAATGGGTACTAATTTATATAGCTTGTATGTAAAATGCACTGGAATAATAGCCTGTTTGATAAGAACTGAATCTAATTGTAACTTTTTCAATAACTACATAATTACACATGTTGTTACATATTTGTGTGAGAATAGTACTGAACAGCAAAGCAAAAGCAGTAGTCTCTAACTGCAGTTAAAAAAAAGAACGAAGAGTTCTGCAGTTTGACATTAAAGAATTACTCAGACACTTCATTTTTGCGTTACAGGACATTAAATGTCTTCATTAAAATACACTCTGCAGTTTTCAGTATTAACTGTAAAATGTGTTTTTCGATCGTAGCTGTATGCCTCAGTGGTCTTGACACCACTGGGGGGTCTGCTTTCATGCAGACTGACATTAGAGCAGCTTGAAATGTCAAAAAAAAGAACATTTCAAGAGCAAGAGCCTCTTCAAAATACCTTAAATATTATACAGTGTTGTGAAAAAGTGTTTGCCCCCTTTCTGTTTTCTAATTTTTTTTCATGTTTGTCACGCTTAAATGTTTCAGATCATCAAAAAAATTTTAATATTAGTTAAAGACAACACAAGTAAAAACAAAATACATTTTTAAGTGGAAAACCTACATGGCCCTGTGTGACTAAGTAATTGCCCCCTAAACCTAATAACTGGTTGGGCCCTTAGCAGCAACAACTGCAATCAAGTTTTTGTAATAAGTTGCAATGAGTCTTTTACAGTGGTGCTGTGGAGGATCTTTGAAAACCCTCCAATGTAGCTGAACTACTACAGTTCTGCAAACATGAACCACCTTTTAAGGTCATGCATCTCAATAGGATTCAGGTCATGACTTTGGCTGAAGAAAAATAAAATGAAAACTTTGGAGTGGCCAAGTCAATCAGAAGCGAACTCGCTGGTGTGTTTTGGATCATTATCCTGCTGCAGAACCCAAGTTAATTTCAGTTTGAGGTCACAAACTGATGGCCAGACATTCTACTTCAAGAGTTTTTGTTAGACAGGAGAATTCGTAGTTCTATTTATTACAGCAAGTCTTCCAGGTTTTGAAGTCACAAAACAGCCACAGACCAGCACACTACCACCACCATATTTTACTGTTGGTATGATTATCTTTTTCTGAAATGTGTTACTTCTACGCCAAATGTAATGGGACACACACCTTCCAAAAATATAAAATTTTTCTCAAAGGTCTTGGGGATCATTAAGCATCATTTCAATTTAGCCAGAAAACATCTTAATGTTCTTTTTGCTCAGCAGTGTTTTTCGTCTTTTTTACTCTTTCTTACGGTGGAGTCATGAACGCTGACCTTAACTGAAACAAGTGAGGCCTGTTGGACATCTTTGAAAGTTGTTGTGGGTCTTTTGTGACCTCTTGGATGAGTTGTCACTGTGCTCTTCCGCTATAAGAAATGCTTTTATAACCTTTTTGAGAATGATAGATCGCAGTTACTTTCTTTCTCATTTGTTCCTGAATTTCTCTGGATATCGTCATGATGTCGATCTTTTGAGGATCTTTTGGTCTACTTCACTTCGTCAGGCAGTTCTTATTTGAGTGATTTCTTGATTGAGATCAGGTGTGGCAGTAATCTAACCTGGATGTGGGGTGGGGGGGCAATCACTTTGTTACACAGGGCCATGTAGGTTTGGATATTTTTTTCTTTGACTAATAGTTAAATTGGTTTAATGATCTGAAACATTTGAGTGTTACAAACATAAAAAAACAAGTGATCACACCACTGTACATCTGGCAAGATAAAGAAAAAAAAAGCTTAAGAAGAGCAAGAGTGCTGCTCTGAAACTGCAACTAACAGCATGGCATTCATTTCAATACACAAGAGTACTGAATACCTTTTTTCTTCCAATTAAATCAAGTTAATACCAAATAGAATGCCACATTGAATATGTAACTTGCAAACAAGACAAATGTCATCCACCGTGGATTAAAGGACCCAATTACTTTATGAAGAGATTCCTCATCACATTTGTTCACCACTAAACAGTGGCACTTGATGTAGCATTGATCATATTTGAAAATATCCATCTGCTCTATTGCTATTGCAAAGCGTCATTTAGATCAGACTGTGCGTTTGGGGAAAAACAGGCCTTTTGACTTGTGCAACAGACTGTTCTAAAAACAGGCATTAGAAGATAGTTGTTTTGTGCTGAAGCAGAGCCAGATTCCAGTAGTAATTAAAGTTAGTGGATTAAATGGAATAATTACACAAGCTAATTTGAAAAAGCAATTATGCTATTGCCACACATTTGTGTTTCCATCTAAGTATTAATTTGCACTAATCAAGGTATTAATATGCGTCAATAAGTCAATTAGAGCACTAGCTGGCATTTAAGCTCTGTCACATGTTCGTTATTGACATTTTGTCACCAGATTTATTTGTCTTTGTAGACACAATGTTCCCATGCAGAAATTTGGATCCAGATGCTCTGTTCTTTAAAGAGACTGCAAGATGTTAATAATGTAGTCGCAATCAGAAGAACCTAGTGAATATTTTGGTTTAAGCTAGTTCATTCATTGTGGAAAGTGCTGCTGAATTTTGAGGTGTTTTGTAATGTCTATAACATTCATATGAACCGCATAATTCATTAAAAGAAATAGATCAAACAAGATGCCATGAAGGGAATTAGCCTTGCACAACATGGCATCACTTTCCTACAGCCTATTATTATATCTTTAGCAGATTCTATATATGAAATAGCCAGGAGTTTGAAGGCTAACTGAAGACCAGGCAATAATGGCATAGTGCTCACATAAAATGAGAACTGAATGAGTGATTTTAATGTTTTGTACAGAGAGAACTTTCAGGATGTGTGACCATTTGTATGTTCACATTTATTACAATTTTACACAACAGAGACAGGCATGTGTCTACCAAAAATAGGCATGTTCCATTATAATTATGGCATAAACAATAAAAAGGACATAGACAACAGTTGCCAAGTCTGACAAACTTTACAAAACGCTGGCAAACATTTTAATCAATCCAATGACAAATTGTTTCCTAATAATGCAAAACATGAATCTGATTCTCAATGATGCCCCAGACATCTGTAACCAAGAGGAAAAGTACATAAAAGTAAATCAGAATGTGTTCAACAGAACTTACTGACCGATAACTTACACCCTGTCATGGAATTAAAACTGAGTGCAAATACAAATAACAGATAAAACTTGAAGTTAAATTTCTAATCAACCCCATTAAAATGACATTCATTTGATTTTCTGAGTGAAAAAATTAATCTTCTACAGGAAGCAAACTTTTACTATTTATTAAATTACAGCTTATATTTATTTGCAGAGTAGAAAACTACCTATCATACAGATTTATCAAAAAAGGAAAGATCACAATATAATTTTTTTAATTGCACAAACAGACAGTACCTTTGCAAAACATGTAGAGAATGTTTAATTTTCTCTTAGAAAATCATAAAATGTAGGTTGACTGTGTGTATCCAAAATTTCGCCTATAAAGTATATGTCCCAGGTTTGATGAACTGGCTATGAGATGCACACACAGAGGTAAATTCTTGCAGCTTTGTACCAAATTCTAAACATTGATTTGGTTCAGCCTGTGAATGTGCAGTGTAAAAAACTCCCTGATCAATTAAATGCTTCTGCATTAAAGCCTGTAATGAAAATATGTGGCTGGTGCACATTCACAATTATATGAGAAAAAATTAACAACATAGTTATAAAATTATTGACTTGAGAAGGTCAGCTTAAAAATACTGGCTAACTGGGACCATAGCAACTTTATTCAACTATTAATTCTGTTCATAAGATCACTGAAAGCTTTTTTTTCTTCTTATCTTGTTTGAACTATTATCAGAAATAAAACAAAATCTGATAGCACCAGTGAAGCCCTACCAGCATAATTTACCTGGAAATACGTTCAGTGCTTCACATGAGGTAGCATGAGTCAACCTTCACTTTCATTGTGTGACAGGTGGGGAGATAGCTTGTGTCACATCAGAACTGCGGAGACTCTCTCCACCTTCAAGAAACACCTCAAAACTCTACTATTCCGTGACTACCTCAGCAT
>JBBIGC010000137.1:18146182-18157154 GCA_037576955.1 Lepidarchus adonis
AACACAGAGAAACAAAGAGAGAGAGAGAGAGAGAGAGAGAGAGAGAGAGAGAGCAATAAAATAAGGTAGGGAAAGAGGCTGGAAAGATTCATTCAGAATGATTTGCACTTATGGCGGCGCGGTAAAGCAGCAGCATTACAAATGAAAGTGGATTTTGTATGCTAGATTTAACCTTAAATGGTTTCGCCACGCACTGCTATCATCTCTCACAATTGTGCAGGGAGGGTCACCTCCCAGTCTCTATTCTACTGATAGGAAATACCATTCTCCATGCAGATATACACCCACAGACGACACCACTTTAAAAGAACTTAACAGGTAACCCCTATTCTTCACCCAGTGTACGAGGAACACCAAAGATTTCTGGCTTCTCTGCTATTTGTTAACACTTTATTTTACTTATATATTTTGCTTTGAATGAGTATATGAAAGAAGCTCTTTTTTCTCCTCTTTTTCTTCTCTTTCCTCATGTATTTTCCTATTTCTCGCTACCATCTCAGCTTTTTCCCAAATGTCTGTATATGTATGGTCAGAGAGGCCCAATTTCAGTACATGTAAAAGTGTATCTGACAATCAAAGGCTTATTATCATCATCATCATATACTCATGTGCTCATAAGTTTACATACCCTGACAGAATTGATGATTTCTTAACCAGTTTTTCAGAGAATATGAAAAACAAAAACTTTTCTTTCACTCATGGTTAGTGTTTGACTGAAGCCATTTATTATCAATCAACTGTGTTTACTCTTTTTAAATCATAATCACGACACAAACTACACAAATGAGCCTGATAAAAGTGTACATCCCCTGGTGATTTGGCCTGATAACATGCACACAACTTGACACAAACGGGTTTGAATGGCTATTAAAGAAAACTCTTCACCTTGATCTGTTTGCTTGTAATTAGTAAATGTGTATAAAAGGTCAGTGAATTTCTGGACTCCTGACAGACCCTTGCATCTTTAATCCAGTGCTGCACATGTTTTTTTGGATTCTAAGTCATGGGAAAAGCCAAAGAAATGTCAAAGGATCTGCAGGAAAAGGTAGTTGAACTCTATAAATCAGGAAAGGGATATAAGAAAATAAGAATGCCATTCAGCTCAACTAGACCAACAAAAATTTCAGTCACAACTGCCAGGAAAACTGTTTGGGATGCAAAAAAAGCCCACAAATAATTTCAGGTGAAATACAGGACTCTCTGAAAAAATGTGGTTTCAAGATGCACAATAAGGAGGCACTTAAAGAAAGATTATCTGCATGGTCGAGTTGCCAAAAGAAAGACATTACTAGGCAAATACCACAAAGTATCCCACTTTGAAACAAGCCTCAAACCTTTTAGCACAAAGTCATTTGGAGTAATGTTTTGGTCACAACCATAAACGCTATATTTGGAGAGGAGTCAACAAGACCCATCATGAAAAGTACACCATTCCTACGATGGTGGATCGCTGATCGTTGAAATTTGCACTCATCAGGCCTTAAGCTGCGCATGGGACGCACTTGGACATTCCAACATGACAATGATCCAAAACACAAGGCCAAGTTGACCTGTCATTGGCTACAGCAAAATTAAGTGAAGGTTTTAGAGTGGCCATCTCAGTCTCCTGACCTCAATATCATTGAGCCACTCTGGGGAGATCCTCAAACATGCAATTAATTCAAGACAGATCAAGAATTTATAGGAACTGGAGGCTTTTTGCAACAAGAATGGGAGCTTTACCATGTGAGAAGATAAAGAGCCTCATCCACAACTACCACAAAACACTTTAAGCTGTCATGGTCTGAAGTCTCCTGGGTATGTAACTTTATGAGCACAACTGTAACTGAATATATGAACTCATTCTTGGGGGGGGGGGTTACATCTGCTTCATACTTAGTGTTAGAAGTACATTACACTACAGTTCAGAAGTTTGGTACTGTATAACTTATTGGAATGTTTTAAGATTTCTTTGAACAAGAAGCTATTAATTGATCAATAATATATGCTACTAGTCTATATGCATTCATTTTTTATAACGTTATCTGCCTCTAGATATGTTATACTTAAAAAAATGTACAGTTTCCTAGATATAAAATGTAATATTACTTCTCAATGTTATACCATTGTCTCGGTCCATCAGTCAATTCATCATTCTAAATGCCTGTAATATGCCTTCTATACTTTTTATTTTCAGCGTCCTTGCTTCTCACTAATAATTTGAAAAGTGTCAAATTATTTCTCTGTGACATTGGGCAGGAGTAACCAAGTAGGATTAGAGATGCTGGATTGTCTTGGGTTTAGAATCCCCAGATGTTTAGATTTTGCTGATATTTCAGAACAATTTGATGATGTATTTGTTGCTCTTCAGATGTGTAGAACATTTAGGTTCTGTTGAAATTTTGTGCTGAAATTGTATTCATTTTACAGTTTATATTTCTTTATAATGCTAACCAAGATACTTTCAGTGTAAATTTCAGCATATTGTTAGTGTTAATGCACTCGACTTTAGAATATATTAAAAACATATTTGTTGATGTTATTTTTCTAATTTTTTTTAGAAAAATAGAACCGTGATTTTTTCTAACACAGTTCTAATATCAGTGCATTCAGTCATATCTGTTACTATGTTTAATCAATTTGGTTATATAATGTTAAAAACAGTGCATCAGGTATATATTGCATGTTTTCTGGTGCAACAATACAGCAAGTATTTGTAAATGAACAAGTCATAAAGTAGTAGTTTTAGTAGTATTTATTTTGATTATACACACACACACACACACACACACAGTCTTATATAAGCACCTTACTGTATATCTAAAAAAAAAATTAAGTATTTCTTAGTAATTCCTGCAGTGTGGCACAAAGTACTGCTGTGTATGCCTTGTAGCTTTCACATAAATTAAATAAAGTGATAAAAATAAGCTAAATAAAAATAATAATTGTATTGACTCAGGGAAATGCTGCAGAAATGTTCACAAAAAAATGTTAAACATGTAACAAACATAAAATGAGTTTAAATGTTGGGATGCAGTAAAAAATGATGTGCTACCATATCATATCTCTCAAACTGCCAACATGTGACTTAGAGCACAAAATCTTACTTATCGCAGATTTTTTTTTTCTTTTTCGGGTGCTGTGGTGATGCTGCTACTCCATCTCCTAGCACGCTCTCAGGGTGTTACTTAAAAGGCAATGGATATATTTGTGTCAAGTGGAGATTATAAAACTAATTTCAAACCCCCCTTCTGGATTATCCAGCGCTCTGATTATTGAGTATTACTTGGTGAGACACACACTGTCCCATTGGTCTAATGCACTTTCACAGACTAATAGCACATCAAAGCAAGCCCTGGAGTAGCAGATGCAGCCGCACAGGCGCCGCTTCTACTTTTTGTTCTCATGCAGGCAGCAGTACACTCCAGTGTTCTTAAAACAGCAAGACACATCAGCTTTGGTATTCAGGAGCAATGCTGCTGCTACAGTTTGACAAATTCAACATTGCATGAAATTAATCGAATAAATCATTAATTTAAATTAATATGCAGAAAAAAAAAGAATTCACAAACTCCACTCCATTTTAATCTAAATTCATACACACTTGTGCATGCAAACATTTTAAAGGTGTTTGCTTTACGTCTGGTGACTTATTGATCTATTAATTAATGTCTTACCAGCCTCTTCCCTAACACACACACACACACACACACACACACAACTACTTCAGCTGTTAAAGTTGTCAAGCTGAGTCCTGCTAATATTAAGTGCAGTGGCCCAGCGCTTAGTGATGTCACCTCACAGCCATAGGATCTGTGATTCCATTCTCATTTTTTGTGAAGTTTTCATCTTTTCTTCATGGATTTCTAGTTGGGACCAGTTGAAGCAGAGACTGAATGATCGTATCCCACCCCCACGTGACCTGGCAGAACTGTGTGTAGCACTTGTGGAAGAGTGGAACGCAGCCTCAGAACAACATCGTGAGGCTAGTGAGGAGCATGAGACGTCGCTGTCAAGCTGTCATTGTGGCAAATAGTGGAAACACCTGCTACTGACATTGTCAATTTTTGTTATTTGGGGCTATCCCTGTTATTGTCTAAATTTTGGGGGTAATAAATATTAAACTAATGAAAATGGTGTTTCTTCTCATACATTATTAGTAATATCAAAGGGAACTTTTACTTATTTCATTAATATTCCGAGCAAATAGGAAAATGAGTATGAAATATTATTTCTTGAGTATGTGTGTATGTGTATGGAAATCCACAACAAAAAGACTATAGAGAAAGACGCACATGCAAACACCAGTGTCTCAGAGCACCAATTTTTATCTTAAGAATTTGGTGACACCTGTTTAATTAATACTGTTGCTGGCAATATTTTGCAGCCTTCTCCTGCAGATTTGTGAGTGAAGAGCGAGAGCGAGAGTGCGAGCTACAGTCCTAAAAGAAGCCAACTTATGTCGAATTTCCAAAATAAATCAAAAGGAGTTTTTTAAGGACATTTCAACATGAGATTTGTTTTTAATGGAAATGCATCCATCTGCTGTACGGTTTATGGGACCTGTCAGTAATAATTCAGAACACAGTCAGAAGCTCTTGCTCTATATGAAAATGCTGCTCTAAGAAAGAAATTGAAAACTGTCAAGTAAAATGACCAGATCAGTGAATTTGCATGTCTGGCTGTAGATGAGCTGCAGGAAAAGAAAAGCTGTGCACAGTCCAGTCCAGTGAGAACAGCTTCGGCAGTAAACATTGAATGATTTTTAATGCCATCACAGCTCATTGTCATGTCCTCAAACATTTCCTGCTCAATGTCTGTATGTCATTTGAGGCAGAAAGTATTATCCTGCTGACAGGGGCCACTGACATTAGGGAACATTGCCATGAAGGGGTGCACTTGGTGTGCAGCAATGTTTACATAAATGAAACATGTCAATGTAACATGAATAAAACATATGAAAGCCAAGATTTCCCAGCAGAACATTGCCCGCTACATCACGCTGTCTCTCTCACATTGTCACCTGTTGACCAGTTGTTCTTCCTTGCAGCATTTTTGGTAGGTCCTAATCACTGCATATGTATACAGTACATTTCTATGTAAATGTGTCTCATATGTAGAGCAGAGTTAAGCATGGGAGGGAAAGTACAAGTGGTATGTGAAAAAAGTTGTTATTTAAAAAAAAGTATAGGTCTTGCAAAAAAAGACTCCAGGACAATAAGGGAATAAAACAAAATAGTTTTAGAAGAAGATGATGATACACATGTACCTATTTCATAATATGTCCTTTATGTATTGTATATAAGTATCTACATATGTAACAGAAATGATTTAATCCTAATCCTACACCTCACCTGACCTATGAAAAGCTCATTTATTTTTGAACTGTGAAACATCTTTTTAAAAAAAGATAGAAAAAGGAAAGAAAGAAATAAAGAAACAACAAAGTGAAAAAAGAGAACAAAAAAAGCAATAGAAAAAAGGAAAGAAAGAAAGAAAAAAGAAAAAGATAAAAAGTGAAAAAGCTAAAGAAAGAAAGATAAAAAGCAAAAGAAAACAAAGAACAAAGAAAGCAATAAATAGAAAGCTTTCCAAATTTATGTTTTACCTTTCAAATGTATTAAAACAAGCGCACGCACACACACACACTCAGTACCATTGTACCATTTCACAGCAGTGCTCTCCCAGTGGAGGCTTTGCGAGCGCTCATGGTTAGCTGTCTGGAGCTGAGAGGCTGCTGCTATGGGGCAGACTAATGTTTTAAGTAATAGCTTTTGAGAGGTGACAGATTGGCAGTGCTCAGGCTGCAGTGAGAGAACAGAGCGCATCTATCACAATGCCACACCACTCCCACCCCTCACTACTCCCATCATCCACAATCGATCTGATAAATACTCCGTAATACACACAAAGGAAAGCACAGCCTCCCTAATTAAAAGAGGCACTTCAGGGGGCTTTCTGCGGAAGGGGCAGGAGAGCTTCATTCCTTCAACCTTGTCTTCAAGGTTTAGGGGGGAAATAAAACTTGAATGGCATATAAATGTCAATCCCAAACACCCCTTCTTTCCTTTACAGACTACAACCAGAAAGCACAGGCATCATTTCCTGTAATTCTTCATTTAATGTTCTCTCAGCCATCGCTTTTGTAAAAGAAGGAACTTGGCCACTTTGTAGATATGCATTTCACTGTCAGCAGTTTATCACTCATTCTTTCTGTATTCAATGAATGTGTCATGTATTGAATCCTGCTGTCAACACAACACACGTGCTACCAATGCCTTCAATGTGCTGAACTGTCTAAGCAATTAACTTGAGGCGAGATATGACATGGTAATGTTTTGAAATCATCATTTTCACAAGGAAATGGCAACACACAACAGCCAAGACCATCACAGAGCAAAAAGTGTTGGCTGAAAAAAATGCCAGAATGAGTTTCTGAAAACAAGAATCTAATTAACATGAATATGTAAATAAATGTGTACATTCTTCAACCAGTTCAGCCAAGAAGGTCAGAAAGAGTTTCTGTAGAATATAGTGCCTAACAATATTACATACTCATGTTAACTACACTTCTGAGCTTGAACTTTTAAACATGTGAAGCTTCTTTAACCTCAAAGACCTTCTTCACACTCAAACATATCAATCTAGAAGAACAGTTCACAAAAATGGGGCATCTCCAGGACCAGGGTTTGGACCACAGCTCAATGGCATCATACAGGGAACGTGGTTTGGCATCGTTATTTCCAGAAATGTTGTATCACCTGTATCAACATTTTTTTTCTTTTTGTCCAGACACTCATAAGTTCATAAACGAGCAGCAGTACATAACTGATAGAGACACTAGAAAATCACATTTTAGATGGTGCTGCAGTTTCAGCAATGCTACTGAATAGAGGCTTCTATCAATTCAGGGGCTGCATCAGTGTTTCTTTGGTTGTTCAGTTCTATGACCCACTACATACCAGCACAAAGATCTACACTTAAACACACACTGTGAAAACGATTTAACCAAACAGGTTCCCCTTCAAATACAGATTTTACTACATTAAGACAATTTCAAAAGCAGTAGCAGAATCTGAAACACATTATTTGGTGTTAAGCTATTTTCCTTAAAATGTAGACACTATAACATTTTAAATAAGACACTAATCGAATCCGACACACACATTATTTCTCTATTCATTTACTACCAGGCATTCAGTCACCTGCAGGCCGCCCATTTACTTCATTTTAAACAACAAAACCATTTAACATCACAGACATCTGCCCTTTCTCTACAAAACTGTCATTCAAAAGAATAGTTCTGTATATCTAACCACTGCAAACACACACACACATACAAACTCACACCAGTGCCTCACGACACCCATTCCTATCTTAAGAAAAAAGTAGATGAAAAAAGGGGAAAAAATCCATGTGTTTTCCTATACTAGCATGAGTTTTTAGGGTTGTTTCTCGTTACCTTTGCAGGTAATTGTCTTTATGGATATCAATGTCTGATGCCTTAATAGTTTGGCATAACTGATGAGCTTAAATATTATAGTGTCTTCAATATTATTGATCGAGTTAACACGTCACTCATAGTAATCGGCATAATCTGTAATGACAACTTATGAAAGCATATGGCATCTGCATGTTTATAGCATGGTTAAGTCAACATTAAGTATCAGGGTCTAAAAAAGCACTCCATATATTCAGTATATCAGTTAATTGCGCTTTTCAGGGATGAGTTTCCTACTGATTGTCATTGAAAAACTCTGAAATGAATCTGCAAGTTTGGTATGAACCAGCAATTATAATCTAGCAAATGCATGTTTAAAATTATGTACTTTATTAAAGCAGGACAGACCAGTTTCTCACTGAATATGTATTAAATAAATATATATTTTAAAAAGATGCACTCAAACAATTTTACATCAATGGTGGATCATGACACGCATACATAAGTAGCTAAACAGTCTCACAATGTTCATGATGGAAAAGATAAAATCCCCCATTTGTTAAACTTACCAGAGTAACAGCTAAGCTAAAGATCACAGTGAGTGTGAAAAACTGCAAAACTCCAGATAATAATGAAAGAAAGAGCATCTGTCTGTGTTTGGTTTTAATTGGAGTGTTACTGAGATAATAAGAATCTTATTCTTATTATCTATCTGTCTCATCATGGTACATTCTGTCTGAGGCAGTACTACGAAATCGAGAATAATCTGAAGATTAAAACAGAGTCCCAGATTCAACGGCTCCCTATGGGCTTTGTTTCCCCCCAGTAATTTGTTTGAGAGTTGTTTAACTTTAACAACTCACTGGTATTAGTTTTAAGTATATGATGAGAAGCTGCAAAGAAATTCTAAATTCACAATATTATATATTTTAAAAATATACACACACACGTAAAATATAGATATTAACTATTTGTACCATGGAGAATTGATATGCTTTTTTGACACCACCCATTCAACATTCAAGGATATGTCCTTAAATGCATCATCTCACTTCCTGGTTTTGTGGCCTGAAGACGACCAATATGGCCACCAGACGTTGGCCCATGTGCTTTTATCCAATTTGCCATTATTGATCAAAGACACATTCTTCCTATATAGAGTGCCTTAGTTATTTCTCACTTTATGATAATGTATCACCTTGATTGACCATCAGCCATAGACTATTAATTCTTTCAGATTCACATTTAAGTGAAGTAAATCCTGTATTTTTATTTTTATTTCAGTGAAGTGAATAGCTGTTGTTTTGCAGTAAGGATCTTCTTACAAAGTGCTTCCAGTTGCATTCAGTTGGCTTTTTACTTTCACTGTTCTGCAGTTCCTTTTATCATTTGTGTAAAATATTCACTTTAGTGATAAACATGAATCTACCTCTTCATTCATTCAGTCGACTTCAAAGCACTTATTCATTCTGGGTTGCTATGAAGCCGGAGCCGATCCCAGTTGACTATTGGCACAAGGCAGTGTTCACCCTGGACAGGAGGCCAACCCATCATAGGGCAACACGAGAGAAAGTTAAATATCCATACACTCACTCACACCTATGGGCAATGTGGAGTAGCCAGTCAGCCTGACCCATGAGCCTTTGTACAGTGGGAGGAAACCAGAGTAACCAGGGGAAAGCCACACAAACACAGGGAGAACCTGCACACTCCACACAGAGTGACACCTAGTGGCCGACCTGAGGATTGAACCCAGGACCTTCTTGCCGTGCAGCGACCACACTAACCACTGCAACACAATAGCATTCAACTAGAAGTAAATAGGGGATTTTTTAATCAGGAAGTCCAGGCACATAAGTGATTCTACTTTGACACTTTGACAAAGATTGCTGCATTTGAAACAAAAATGTATAACCAGTGGTAGGGGCTATAAAATGATGGCTTTCGATTTATTTTAAAGTCCAATATGCATAAACATTGAAGTAATCCTGAATTTCAGTGATCTTGAATGATGCTGCAATGTAAAAACTAAAATGACAAGTAATTAAATCTAAAAACACAACAGCCACATGTTGTCAAAGACTGAGTTTCTACCACTAGGTTCTAGGCTAAATCAAGCCAGGCCATTAAACACTGATAAAACTGACACTGTATTGATCAAAGTCAGCTGGTTTCTGTTTTACTATTGAAGGTTTGTCTTTTAAATTTGCTTCAGTCATGAGAAATCTGTGTGTTTTATTTGATTTCTTTGACCAACATATCAAGTCCCTCACCAAAATGACTTCCTTTAATACCTTGACTTTGCAAAACTTTGCCTACTCATGATGCTCAGAGACTGGTTCATGCTTTTAGAATGTCAAATACTGACTAAGGGCGTAACAATTAATTGATCAGTATCAATGCTTCCACCAAAATAATGCAGGATCCAATATATCAATCTGAAAATCAAAGTGTGTTTATTCCACAATGAATTTGACTTTATTTGACTATGTGCAATTTTTTGTTTTACTGAAAAGCTATTTTTGCTGATCTCTACATCGCTGTATTTGACTATTAATAATAAAATGTTCAGATTATAATCTGCTTGCATGCGTGAGGTCATGGAGATTGTGTTATATGTATATCATACTGATAGTGGACCCTAGTATCGAACTCAGGTCGATCAGGTCGTTGGCTAAAATAATGGATGTAGAATTGAATTGTGAGGATATTTACTTGTGATTTACACCTTAACACTGACTACTGTTATTCTCTCTTTTCTGGCCTTACACATCCAGAACTCTGCTTCCAGAGTTCCCATCCACACTAAGCATACTGGACACACTACCCCCATCCTTGCTCAGCCGCATTGGTTCCTGGTTACGTCACATACCAAATTCTAAATTCTGCTTCTCACCTTCAAGACTGTTCATAAAACAGTTCTTTTCTACTTCTGTGAGCTCTTGACTATGTACACTCCTCCTCATTCATCTTCCAGTAGTCTTCTCACAGTTCCTTATATCAGGTGTAGGAGGCAGAGCCTTTGGCCACTAAACTCTAGGTTTTCCTCTGTCAGCTTTTGCATGATTGCTCCTCTTTTTCCATTTCAAATCGAAGCTTAAGAATTTTTTTCCTCCTTGTCTTCTGCTTTTTTTTACTCTTTGTAAGGCATGCTTGGTTGTGTGAATGGTGCCATATAAATACATTATTGTAGTAGTATTGTTATTATTTTTATTGTCATTATATTATTATTATTATTTGTTTGTTTATTATTATAGACCAAAACATTTAGCCATAACATTCCCTCCTTAAATCATGGTAGATCATAAAATAACTAGCCTACTGTTAATGTGTGAATTGCAACAGAAATATCCTTTACTGAGAATTTCCTCTGTCTTACATATGTATTGTCATAGTTATAAAAACCTGCATATTTAGTCCAATACATGTTATCTTATATGAGAGAGAGAGAGAGAGAGAGAGAGAGAGAGAGAGAGAGAGAGAGAGAGAGAGAGAGAGGGTGGGAGAAAGGGTAAATCCCTCGCTTTTTCTGCATTCTTATTTTTTATCCAC
>JBBIGC010000137.1:18188804-18213658 GCA_037576955.1 Lepidarchus adonis
CGGCTCCAGACAGGTATGGTTTCTGTTTTTTTGGGCCAATATGGCTCTTTGAACATTTTGGGTTGCCGACCCCTGCTCTAGATGTTCTAGTTCAAATTTGTAGAATTAGCCCAGAACAACTGGTCATTCAAAACTACAAGGTTTGAGTATCTTTGTACAGAGAGACTTTAATAACTACTAACTTCAATCAATTAATCAATAACATGGATCTCACTATAAAACTAATATAAGTTACGTAGTTACAAGAATGAAGATGCGAAGAGAGGGGCTCATGTGCCTCATGTGGGTTGTGGGGGCAGAATTAGTAACTTAATTTACCTTTCACTGTGTTTTTAAGAGCTTCTGTGTGTAGATGGTGGAGTCATTATTAGCTACAGTATCATCCATCACTATTTTCAGCCCATGCACTGACTGGCTCACGAGTGCATTTAGTGCTGTTGCCCAACAGTTTTAAAGTGCACTCTGAACAGACAGGTACAGTGAAAAACAGCTCCGGTTCCAATTACTTTTATTATCATCTTCATAATGCTGTACATGCAGATATATTTATGGAATCCATCATATAAATCTAAATGAAATAATCTGAGAAATTTGGGGCAGTGGTGGCCTAGGGGTTAGTGGTTCAAGTCCCAGTCTGGGCAACACTGAGGAACCCTTGAGCAAGGTACTGCCCCACTACACTGATCCCCAATGGTTGGTAGCTGCTCACTGCTCCATGTGTGATGGGTTAAATCCAGGTCATTTCATTGTGGTGCACTTTGTGTGAGATTGTGTTAACAATGATAGTTAGTCACATAAATAACTTTATCCTCTATATTTGGTAAATGGACAGTATGAAAGTTGGCGATGCAGATCATAATCAAATTACCAAACTACAGAACTAGACAGACAGTCATATTTCTTAAAACAGATTTTAGAATGAGTATTCCACAGTCTTACTTAAGCATTTCTTATGGAAGGTGTTACCACACTGTATTCTGGATGGAGTTTCTCCACTGCAAGGAAATTACACTTTACCAAACCAACCATATGAGCAAACCTCCATAAACAAATGAATTATTGGGCATCACTTTTTTGAAACCTTATGTTCTTATATTCCTAGTAGGTTTTCTTGAGTTAGACCATCAGTCCTGCGTCCTCAAGCTTGGTTAATGTATTTTAAAAGCAGGAAAAAGAATTGTAGATCAGTTTGAGTCTGCATCAAAGCACTTAATTCTCTTTTAAGTGATGGAGCTTAATTTGATCCTTTTAAAGATGATCAGTTTTAAAATGAACTACTGCCAAATGCAGTCAGAACTTCCTGGTCTTTGGACCTGATAGGCTGGAAATCCATCCGCTGATATCTGCTTGGCTTAATCAAATTTCCTTCCATCTTGATAGCCCAGAGGTTGGAACAAAGTCATCCACTTGAAATGGCCCTGCACCATCTTAATTGATTAGGTCAGTTTGCAGGACTTCCTACTCTTAACGGTGGAATTCAATTGGAATGAGGACCAAGAGACATGGCTGTGATAATTACTGATTGGATAATGAAGCCTGAAGATTCCCTGAGGCTTGAAGGCATGATTATAATCATAGAAGCATTGTGAGCCTGTTGATTAAAATCGGGTTTAACTTATAACTAAGTTGAGAAAATCCAACTGACTTCAAGATGAGTGGATGTAGGATAAATTCTAAACTTGAGTCAATCTACAGTTAACTCTTTTGGATGACCTCCAACCACAATGTCTAAAAAATAACTGCGTAAATAAATGGCAATGGTGTACACTTGTTTAACATTGAACAATGATGAACGTCAACCAATGAACTTATTCAGTGGTCAAGAAGTGTTGATATATATTCTAACAAAACCTTGATAAATCTCAAAGACGTGGAGTTCTCTGATGCACTGATTGACAGTTAGTCTCACATATTTTTTAGACAATCACCTCAATTTAGAGCCTAACATTTACCATTCATGTTTAGCTGCTGTCTTCGGCTCTAGTCCCTGTCTTCTGGTGGCATCTAGTGGCATTCAGTGGAACTGAATTATCTGCAATAATATGAATATCAGAATGGTGAGAAGGAAGTTCATTACCACATTGCAGGCGTTTGTCCATATTTCTTATAATATTACTCTAATGTTGAAATACTTGTATTAATAATTAAACTAGCATGTTCTTAATTGAGTACGATTTTGGAAAGTTTAATGCTGACATTAGAAACAATTTCATTTTGCTTGAATAATGAAGAATTAGTGGCTGTATAATTGCTTTTAACTGTATATCTGTATTTATTCAAGAAATGTAACTCACATTTATCCCACTTCTCAGTGTCTGTTAATAATATTGATTGGATGCATGCTTTTACACATCTTGAGCTTTAATGTTGTTCAGAAAATCATGGACTTCAAGGTTTATAAAATGCAAGTCCCATAAAATAAATATCAGGTAAATTACAACTCTGTATCTTGTGTATTGTATTATTCCATGTAATGTTTCTCAAAGATTAACACATCATTAACACATGCATATTATTCTCCACTTTCCTTTTAGTTTTCTGCTCCTGCATCCTTGCAGCATGTCCTTTAGTCATTTTCAAGATGGACGCAACCTATTTATAATGTATAGCTCAAAACCAATGATGTTATCAGTCAATAAACTCTTTCAGATTAACATCCATTCTATGACTTTCTTCCTCACCTGGTTCCATATATATTCTCCAGAACATATCTGCACAGCATTTTAGAGATTTAGAGATAATTAGAAATTGTTTTCCAAAAATCTTAAAACTAGCTTTGTAATGGAGACAAACTTCAATTTCAACAATGTTGGAAATTATTGATCTATCGCTTTTATTTCTTGAGCAGGCAGTCATAGTATAAGTATTAGGACAAGTATTCACATGTCTTGGGACACAAGGCCAGACATACTACTGAAACTCCATAGCCCAAAGGAGTTTGCGTTTTTAGTTCTCATTCCAATTAACATGCTTTCTGTCATATTTTCATAATTATTTCCAAATGTTAACACCTGTACACAAAGGACATTAGGAACAACATTTCCTCCTAGTTCTATACAGTCTGGGGGTAGGAACATCCAACACTTAAAACTGGTGTTCTCCAGGGGTCAGTTGTTGGTCCACTAATAGTTTGTTTCTTTTACTGTGCTTCTGCTAATAATTGTCATTTGTACACCGACTAGCCACAGCATTAAAGTGACAGTTTAAGTGAATAATAGTGATTATATTGTTGTAATTTCACCTGTTAATGAGGTAGGGACAGTTGGGCATGAACCAAACAGTCAGTTATTGAAGGTAATGTGTTGAAAGCAGGACAAATGGGCAACCGACTACTACTTTCGGCTGCTCCTGTTAAGAGTCACCACAACAGATCCGGTTTTCATTTCTTCCTGTTCTCAGCACCTTCCTCTCACACTTAACGACTGCATGTTCCCTCACAACATCCATAAACCTCTTCTCTGCTGTCTGCCTTTCCGTCAGTGCTGCCATCTCCAACCCATATAACATAGCTGGTCTCACTACAGTCCTGTAATCCTTCATTTCACTCTAAATGCTAGATTGTAATGATTAGATGACTGGGTCAGAGCCTTATGTTCTTATGTTAGTCTTATGTTATGCAAAAGTGATCCAAGCAAAGTTAACCTTAAATGTTATAGATCAGAGGTCCCCAACCTTTTTACGAGTCACAAACTGGTTTAATGTCAATAGACAATATTTTCGCAGACCGGCATTTAAGGTGTCGTCTCTCTGTATACTGCACTGTATATAGCAGAGATGACAATAAAGTTTACTTTGACAAAAACAACAAAATAAAATTATACGACTAACACAAAAACTGTGGTATTTTTTTTTAAATAATATACGTGAATCTACTGTGCAACTATATGTAACTTTATTAGCAGCGTCTTCCTGAAATGCGCTAACAATCAGAGTAACATCCTCCTCTGCCCCTCACATGCTCTGGTAACACGTAAACATTCTAAAATGTCCTTTTAGAAAAAGTTTTCAGTGCTGTTGTGGCGATCTCAGGGTTTTCTATCATGACTTTCCTCCAGAATACCGGCAAAGTTGAGTCTCTAACACACTTAGATGCTACGGATTGAGATAGTATAAAAAAAAATTGTAAAAAAATTGTATGGCCCGGTTTGAAATGCCCCACGGCTGGGTAGCAGTCCGCAGCGGTTGGAGACCACTGTTATAGATGAGCTGTGTACATTTTGAAGTAATGAATATTCAAGAACAAATAAAATGCTTTTTCTTGTTTATTATCAGCAATTCATCAGATACATATAAACAACCTGTAGGAAAAGGACAAAGCTGAGCAACGTTTTCACACAGTAAATCTGGATAGTTCCAGAGAAGATCAGTAGCTGCGGAAACACTCTCTCTCACTCACTCTCTTCCTCTCTCTCTCCCTCTCTCATATATACATGCATGCCCACACACACACACACAGTTTTTCCTAACATTTTGTGCATAAAAATGAAATTAATATATAATACAGAAAATCATTAAATAAAATCATCCATGTATTTACAACTCATAATTTAATAATAAAAAAAGAGTAAACATTCCTTTCATCTGCTGTTGATAACATTAAAATGTTAATAAGTTAACGATATGCCCCTAGCCGTTTTATAATACATACTGTAGATATAGCTTATCCCTTAGTCTGCAAATGAATACTGCCTGACCTTTCTCCAAGTATGCCAACAGATCACAGTGACCACAGCAGTTTTCCAGTCAAGACTGGCCATATATGATGAATGCAGTCACTTTCAGCCTGACATCGTACCATTTCAAGTAATTCTGCTTACTTTATGCATCATGTACTTAAACTCTCAAGAATTTGTCGAAATTCAATCTAACATTCTGACTGAACGTCATTGCTGTGGTGTTTTTGGGACTGTAGCTGTTACGCCATGTGTAATTGTGTTATACAACAGCTCTGACTTACATGAACTTCATAGAATCACCATTGGTTAAAATAAGAATTGCCTTGTTTCAGATCCGCTGAATGCTCTCATGTTGGAATAATGGAGCCCTTTAAATCCGAGAAACAATTCACTGAGCTGAGCCTTCAAAACCCACAGTCAAAAAAAAGTGAAACGACATACATAAAGTCAGTCAGGCAAAGAACGCAACACTTAGTAGACTCCAGCTGTACATGTTAAGAGGGAATAGTGGCAACCACAAAAATTTTACATTTATGCCCCATATTATCACAAACGAGAGGTAAAATAAGCAACTTTAAACAACTGAGTTCATTCTGCAAAAATGGGCTACTTTTTTCTTTTTTTTCTTTTTTACACGTCTAGCACAAGACTGTACATTGTATTAAGAGAGGCAGTTTTCTATGGCAATGTTAAGTAGTCATGCTGCACTAATATAGTGCAAAATGGCACCTGAATTCGGAGAGGGGAAGAGGCAGGCCAGAGTTTCTGTAGGGGAGCGCTAACAGGCCTGAAAACCTGAGCACCAACCTCAAATCCACTGCCACAAACCTGCTGAGGAGATGACTGCGAAAAGCAAACATTGTGTTGTCGAGTAAGACAGAGACTGATCTCTGTACAGGAGCTGTGATATCCAAACATGGGGCCACATGTGCCTGAGGAGGAAAAAAAAATTCTTGTGCTTTCTCGGCAAAAAACCTCTCAATAAAAAACCAAAAACCAAAAGCTCTCCGACAGATTTCCTTCTGAAAGACAAGTCTGTTACACAATGGCAGAAAGGCGAAGGCAAACTTCCTTAAGAAGATAAGAGTTTGTGAAGGCTCCAGTGAAAGTTGAAAAAATTTGGAATGTAAAAAAAGAAAAAGAAAAGAAATAGGAAAGAGGGAGAAACATGGGCTAGCTATAAACAGGGGCAGAGTCTGAGGTTCCATAATGTCATAGAAAAAGCAGTCCAAAAAGTCTGCACAGGCTGTAGCCAATAGGCAGCTGTGGAGTAATGCGGTTTACAGGATCAGTGGCAGTTCCAGGGAGGCTACATGTCAGCGTCGCCGTCGTAAGCTAGCGTCAGAGGCTTCAGTCTGTTGTTCATCTGTCTTCTCTGGGGCTTCTTTGGCTTTTTGCTGAGAAAACAGAAACCATTGGTTAACCTTCCAAATTCTGTAACATTTTAAGCATAAATAAGCCTAAAATATGTCCTTATTGTTAAACTTAGGATGTTAAAGTTGCCTGTTTGCATACTTGGACCAAATATTGCATCATATTTTACAAACTTGCATCTACATGGCTTAATGGCTTCTGTGATCAGTAAACAGGTTGGTCTTCTGGTACTTTCCCACAGAATGCTGCACTCTTAGTTTCCATGCATTTTTATATCTGCGTTCATGCTTTTAGTAATCAGCATGCAATGAATAACACTAGTATGGCTTATGCTGCTGGAAAGCTTATGCTGCTGTAATGCAGTAGTCTACAGATACATGGTTTATTGTGCTTCACAATAACTGCAATATGTAAAATGATGCAACTAAGGGGAAAGGCCATTTATCAAAGACTCCCAATAGTGAAAACTGTTGTCATCCTTTAAGTGAAGGGGCTGATGTAAAAGGCACAGAAACGCATAAAGCAGCAAATAAGGCACTAAGAACTCCATATCTTACCTTAGTGGGTACTATAGCAAAAATAATTCAGAAAGGATTATAAAAGATTTGACAAAAGTATAGCTATTGAGGTACAGTGGCTTTTTAAAATGACAGGAATGAACTGAAATGAGCAATTCAACTATAATGGATTTCTGTGATGGATGGTGGAAAGACACAAGGAACAGAAAGACAGGATTTCTAGAGAGAGGGGACGTGTGGATGCAAGTATAAGACATGTCCAAGAGGGGGCAGTGGTGATTAACTTACTGCAGCTCGTATAAGTTACATTAAGTGGTAGACAGTCATGTGCTAAGTTAGAACGGATTGATATTCTGAGTGAAAATAGGTGCACACCTCTACAGAGAGCCGTCACAACAATGCTATTTACTACAAGTTAGTCTACAATGTCTATTTACTGAATTAAAAATATTACACCATATTAGTGCCATAACTTTTGCACAGGCCCTGTTTTCTTGTATTTTTACATCAGTATTTTATATTTAACATTTTAACAGTAATTGTGATTTAATCTGTATAGAAGATTTATACATTTTTCACGTATCAAAATCAACAGAACGTCATATGGCTGGGTTGCCAAGACTTTTGCATACAGTTCAATATTTAAGGGAATTTGGGTAAAGGAGGTGAATCTGTGAAAAGCACTTATCGTAAAGGAAAAATCAACCCCTTTCACACTGGGAAACGTTTTGTGCATCTTTAATATCGTTGCTGTATTTTTCTTAACATTAAAAATCAACACAGGGTATTAATAGGTTTAAATATTGTCTCATTGTAGACATTTTAGGCAAAAAAAAAAAAAAAAGAAAAGAAATTTGTCTCTGAGCCATATTTGCTATCTCTACCAAAACTAGGACCATAATGTGAGAAAACGTAGGACAATCCGGGCCTGGTTTGGTGTGATTTTTATGTAGCCTGTTAGAAAACTGTTGATACAACGACCTAAACAAACACCATCACAATACGCTTCCCTCCCAGTGTGTAGAGGTAGTCAATAAGGAACAGGTCTAAGACACCAAATCTACTGAGGACAAGGCAGGTGTAGGACTAAGGAGTATAACGGAACGAACAGCCGCTACCTATTGGACAACCTGCTCACCTCCACCATATAATTCCTCCAGCCGAGTGGTCACAAAGGCACGAGTGAATGTGAGGCAGCATGGCGGTGAGTGGGACCAAGAGGCCTGATTGGCCACCAGGAAAGGGGGCGGAGCTGAGATCAGGGGTTTTAGTTGAAATGAGTCTCAGCATGTTGGCAGTTGGGGCAGGTGTATGTGATCTCTTGGTCATTCTCTCCAACCCACACCACAGATGAAGGGTCAGAATTGTAAGCCGAGTGCCGGGTCAGAATACATATACTGACAGGTACAGTAGAGAATGAAATAAAACAAAGAATGAAACTCTGGATGAAAAATAATGGAAATGAAATAAATCCAAGTGAAGTGATGAGGATGAGATGAAGGGTTAAAAGCACAACTGCGAGAGTCTGGTAATTATTTTATATTTAAAAATATATAAAATGAATTACATAGGCAGATCTACTAGACAGTTACTGGACAATAGCAATATGCATCAGGGCCTGAAGCTTTAGTTTTAGTAAACCCTTTTTCTGAGTGGAGACATTTTGTAAAATAAATAAAAACAAAAACTGCATTTTATAAATTCCTTTGATTCTTTATTCAACTGACAAAATTACAAAGAAATTTATTTCAATGCTATTTATCTGACCATTCCTTTTTTCCTGCAACAATCAAAAAAGTTGGGACAAAGGCAAAATAAAATTGAAAAGTCTAACATTTTCTGATTACTTTGTTTCAACACATTTCACAGTAAATAGGTGAACTGATAACACCTGGGTTATGACGACTTGATAGAAAAAGTGGATCCATCAAAGGCTTAGTTTAATTAGAATTTCTGTCTGTATAATTAAGAAAATAACTTATGGCATTATAATAAAATGTCATTCACCATCTACAGTACAAGACTGAGTACAGTACAGTACACACTTGAGAAAAGATTCAGAGAAACTGGAGAAATCTCAGTTCATGTAGCTCAGCGCAGCCACTGCTGAATATGAGTGACCTTGGAGCCCTCAGAAGGCAACGAATCCTTTTATTTTTAAGCCAATAGGTTACTCTGATAAATATAGCCACATGGGCTGAGAAATGCTTCTGAAAGCCATAGTCACATGACAGAATCTGCAGCATCATCAAAAACTATGAAAATAGAAAACCCTAGATCAGTTCTCCTGACCCAAACTGGGAAACTGTACTGTGTTTGGGTTTTGTGCATAAAATTCTCTCTTAATGGAAAAAAAAACTAAAAAGCAATGTGTTGATTTGAACATTACCAAAATGCTGCTTTTGTACTTTAATTATAGACACGAAAGAGGTGAATGCAACATTATCAAACTGTTGCTGTTAAACATTCTTACCAGGCTAAATAAGTCATGGAGAAGATGAAAACTAGCAGCACAAAAGCTCCGGCTGCCACACCATACACCCAAGTCTTCAACTTGCCATCTGTTTTGAGAAACAAAATAATAGAAGACAATTCAACACCGGCTGCTCCTGAACTGCTGCTCATTAAAACTTGCCCGCAGGAAGATCTGCGACAAGAGCAGCACCATCCTCTGCTACCTGCTGAAGCCAGCTGATCTGCACAGCTTTTCATATATTCTAACCACAAAGAAGCTGCTGTGCACCCGGCTGTTTAAACAGGTATTAATAGCCGACGGGGTTGAGGGGTATTTATGGTGGTATATCTGTTAGCACCCATACCTGGGAAGAAGTATTCACACACAGTTAAGCGTTGTTAAGTGTGGTTAACATCACAATCTTCCATTTATTACTTTTGCAGTTAAACACAAAAGGCCCATACAGCTGACACTAATCAGCCATAACATTAAAACCACCTGACTTATTTGTGTAGGTGTGTGTTCCTTCAACTTTCTATCACAGCAAGCATCACTTTTTTGTGCTACAGTAGCTCTACTTTGGGATTGAACCAGACATTTGATTTACAGTTGATGATTCACCTCATATTAGTTTGCACCATATTTGACCGTAAATATTATATTGACATCATTAGGAGTCAAGTACAGACTTTGCTTACGCTCTATATAGTACTTACATAACTCATGAACTGAAAATAAGATATGAATAATATTTATAATTAATAATTATTCATATTTATAATATATTTTATCAAATTTAGGAGGCCCACCTGGTCCGAAGGGCTGCAGGAACCAGGTTCGTCCGGAGCGGCCGGGCAGGTTGGTGGTAGGTTGGGTGGGACTAATGGCTCTGATGGTTTTGACGTCAGCTTTGCTGTCACCAGCGGTGGGAATCTCCAGCACTGGGATCACAGTGCACTGGTCCAGGACCCCATCTGATGTCATCACCTCTGTGTAGCCCTCCTCGCACCCACATTTACCGGCCTGCAGGGGGCAGCAAAACACCAATCATCTACTAAACCACAGCTCAAAGCTGGTCTAGATGAGGACTTGGCTAAAGTCAGTGAAGATCTATGCAGGTTTCCAACCAGTCTGAATATGGATCATGTTTAGAGATGCATTTTAGGACAATATGTCCCAGTTGTGACACTAAAGGACCCCACAGTATTTCCCCTGCTTATCGATTTGTTAATAAGTCAGTTCAGATCAGAGAGAAGGAAAAACACAATATGCAGGACCGAGATACTCGCAGATTGGAAGTCATTCTTTAAAAAAATACTCTAGACAATATGGAATGTCTCTTCTTGCTACATTTATTAAATCTCATGTTTTTATTCCTGAATTATTTGTTATATCAAGTGCTAGTGTTAGATATTTCCCCTCTTTTCTACACTTCATTTTACTCAGTGGTGCTTCTTTTTTTAACTGAGTATCTTTAAGAAGCACTGAGGTCTCTGAGGATGGTTGGTGCTGATATTTGTCCATGTTCTTAAATAGCATCAGTTAAAATCAGTCAAAGCTGTCTGGGATTTGCCTGAGAATGCGGAAATGCTTTGGCAATATGTGCTTGTAAAAAGAAACCACAGCACATGTTCTCACACTGATCTGTAGTGTGCATTCACGCCTCTGTGCCTTTATGTGCACGTGCATGTGTGTGAAGACGTCCCACAACCCACTGATTTCTGATGTGTATTTTTCTTGCTTTGCCTGCAGTTAGCGGGGGGTCTCTCATTCCCTCAGCAATGGGAATATCTCAGGAGGATAATCACTCTCCATGCAAACACCATGTTCAGATCAGCGCCCACATGAGAGAGCACAGCAGAACTGGCCCATTCAAAACTCCAAAGCAGCAGATGAAGGAGGCAGGGGCGATATGTTGAGTCAAAGTCATAAAGGAGAACGGTAATGCACAACAGGGGCTTAACACTGATTCAGAGAAATATGCTCTGACGCGCTGCAGCTCAAACACAAGCAAGTCAAGAACTGTGGGATGCATGAAGTTTATTTCTAGGTAAATAATTTTAGCTGTGCACACACACACACACACACACACACACAAACCATCCATCCAACATAAGACCAGCATATACATGTAAGAGACAAGACACTACAAGCAATTGGACATTGTGTTGCCAGTTATGTTCTTAGATTTTTTTTTTTTTTTTTTTTTGGGGGGGGGGGGGGGGGATATTCTACTTTTTTTTACAGCAATCATATTAATACTTAAACATTTCATTAACTTGCTTACTTCTAACTATATTTTCCAAGTTACAATAATTATAGTTTAGCTCCACTACACTAGGCCCCAACCCATGGCATCATATATCTTATTGAACTTGTTTTCTGCCGAATCAAGAATTTCCCAGTTTATCTATTTCTTTAAAATGATCACATTCACCCACAGAGCTCTATTGATCTCGTTTCCACATTCAGAACCATAAGTCTCGGTTTCCAGAATCTGTATTTAAGACACTTAGTTTATAGTATACAGAAGTATTTTCTAACTACAGGGGTCCTCGACTTAAGACATAAGAAAATTCATGATTAGGACACTGCCCCAAACCCTGTTTTTTTTTGGGGGGGGGGGGGGTTTATGGTGTGAAAAATTAAAGCAGCCCCGCCGTTTATTAAAAAAAATATTCAGATGGCCCAGCGTTTAATAGATACAGGTGTTTGTTGGAGAAAACAACGGAATGTGGAATTACACGTTACACGCATAACTCTCTTCAGAAATCAGAGGTTTGTTTAAAGCCGTTTCATACCTTTTACGGAATAAATTGTTAAAATTAGAAAAAACTTTATTATCCCAGAGAAAATTGCTTTCGCAGCATCTACACATGGACACATTACATACCTAGACTAACACGCTGAGTATGATAAAAATAAATATAAAAAACACGAAGTAGGAAGTAGAAAGTGAAAGCTTGGAGGTGTGTGCCCGAGAAAGTTGGGGCTGGGGCCGCGACATCTCTTCAAAATTGGAAATGGGCGTCAATAAGAGATGGGCTCTTATTATAAGATCTACGGTAAATGCAATACAGAGCCTCAGGTGGGTGAATGTCTCCCTCTGGTGGACTGACAGTGGAATGGCCGCAGCGTAAAAACACAGACGCGTATGTAAGTGGTTTTCATACGCGATAAAATTCGACTTAACATACATTGAGAAATGAAACCCCGTCGTAAGTGGACGACCCCCTGTATTTCTAAATCCTTACGGAATTTTTAGTAAATGACCTAAAATCATTGTATAATAGTAATTGTAATAATGTTTAAACATAGGCATAAACAGAAGTATAAATACTGTACACAAACATCACAACAAGACGAGACCATGGGATTCCTCAGAATACAGCAATAGTTGAAATGCTAGCACATTTGTTGTTAGCTCAAGGTTTATTAAATGAGCAAATAAATGGTTATTAGATTAGTGGCGAAAGAAATTCTCAACTCTGGCAATTTTAATATTTAAAAATGATTCAATATTAAAAATGTTCATTTGCCAAAACCGCTTATTCGTAGGCGCTGAAGCTGATCCCAGCTGACTACAGGCCAAGGCAGGAGGTTAAACAATCACAGTAGTTACGATTCCAAATCTTATTAAAAAAAAAAGACAATGAATGCTAAAATGTAAGCCCCCAGTGCCAAAACAGTCCACTGGGAATCCAGGATAAACTTTGAGACATGGGACACAAGTGCTACCTCAGTATCTCAAGCTGTTTGCTTACCTGCTGCATTATTTAGTCTGATATGGAGGAGAGGTTTGGAAATGCTTTTGTGCATGAGAGGGATTGAAAATGGCTGGAAACCTCGGGACAGCCAGACAGGAAAACACAAACACACTGGAGAAGAGTCAGGCTTGTGCTCAAGACTGAAAATTGTTTGCTTAGAGTCTTTTCATTTTTTTAATTTTGTTTTACAAACACAGAACTCGAGGAAGTGTAACGCGTTGGCAAGGCACCGTCACAGAAATTTCAAAGTGAACCCAAATGTAAAAGCATGACCGTAGTAAACCCTATTAGATGGTTCACAACCCCCTACCACACACCAGAGGTGCGGGCTTAGACCACTGGGCAAATGACTAGGCCACTGGGTAGTGACGGGTCGTTCGTTTTGAACGAATCTTTAATGTGACTCTGGAATAACGAGTCGTCTCGTAAGAGTGATTCGTTCAGTTGTGCACCTTCCTATAGTTTCTGTATTATTGATTCACCCGTTTGAGTCTTCAGGTTTTTCAAGTGGAAGTTCGAACCCAAAAACTAGAGATGAACAAATCAATTCCGTTTCCGGCTCAGGCTGCGTAGGTTAACGTTATGGGGCTGTCACGTGATGAATGAACGACTCCAATCCGAAAACTTGTCAGATATGAGGCGAGGTGAGCGAATCATAGATTAAAGACGCAGGTAAACAATGAATTAACCATTTCTGTTTCTTATAGCGTTATAGTTTAGTCTGGTTTGTAGTGTGATCAGCGTGTGTGTAAGCAGTAGATGTGTTAGGGAGGTAACAGGTAATATTTTATTATATTTTGCTGAAATGAACAAAATGACTCAAGATTCGTTCATTTGCTGAATGAGACTCAAAAGGTCCGAGTCGGTAAAATGAGCCGGATTTCGCATCACTACCACTGGGTTATGAAAAGAGGTGGGATCCTATGCTTGTGACTGGAAGGAAATAAGATCTGTAAACTTGGAAAGCCACTGCTTTTGAGTAATGTGCGCACGTGCTTCTTGGGGCCTGAAACGCCAGCGTGTGCCTAACTACAAAACTTCAACCAAGTTTCCAACTAAGGGAAAACCTTTCGTCTGTTATTACCGTCTTAAATATATTCTTATTTCGCTCCTGTTTCATTTTCTTAAATATCTCTCTCTCTCGTCCACCTTTCTTTCTCTTTTTCTTTCTTTCTCTTTACCTTCTAACTTTTTTCTTGCTTTCTTTCCTGTTTTCCTTCACTCTTTTCTTGCTTTCTCTCCTCCATGCTGGCTACGTGTGCCACACACACCAGCAGCAATCATCCGACAGAAAGAGAGAGAGTGAGATAAACTAAATAGTCGTCTCCCACTACCGTTTACCGGCTGATATGAAACACCTTGTCGTCTAAATTTGACAACAAACACCCAGCGTTTGGTCGCAGGTCTGGCGGTGTTATAAAGCTACTGCCCAGGTGACGCTGGTTAACACTGATTGTTGGGTTCGCTGCTGACCCTTACTGTTTGTAGCTGGTACTGCAGCAACTGTGGAAGTATGTCTTCCCCCTTCCGGACTGGAGGGGTACTGCAGGGGGTTTGTTGGCGTTCGCCCGATCGCATGCGCGCACAACTTACAGAAAGCAGCACAGGTTTGTATAGTGTTGTTAACATGAGAGCACTCAAGAAACCTAAAGAAATTGAAACCTTTTATTAACCCTTGTCACTATAAGCATTTAACAAGCAAGGAGGAACTGATTCACGTGCTTTAAATAGAGAGGAACAGAGGAGCAACAGTTTGGTATAGCAGCCCATTATGCTCAGTGCATTTCTCTGTTAGCCAGGACCTTCAGACTGAATAATCCACTGGTCACTGTTCCCTCTATTCTTCGTGCTGTGAGTAGTTATGTTGTTGAGTTGTTATGTAAATATGTTAAGCAACAAATTACAGGGCCCTAAAATGGCTTTTGTCCCAAAATTTGGTCCCAGATACCTAACCATTTTCTTAGCCGCTTATCCCAACAAGTGTTGTGGAGGATGTGATGAGTCGTTATGTGTGAACTATCCTGAGATCTGATAAAAAGCAATGGGATGGGATATCTAGCATGCTAGATATCTTAAAATATTGCACATGATTGACAAATAGCAATCATTACTCATACATCCTTCACGTCATAGTTCATGTCAGTATTTTGCTGTTCTGTTTGTTTGGTGGTAAGGTGATGATGACAATCCCTGGAAATTCATTGTGTATTCCTCCAAATCCCATTCTTTTTTTCCAGTCTATTCTCTGTGCAGATAAGAGGTTGCAGAGTTCATTGCTTTCTGAAATGTGTACAAAGTTTTACAAAGGGGAAGTGCTTATGTTTACACAAGACGTAGTATGTACACCCAGGTCGCAGATCAGTGGTTGTGCATCAGACTCCCGGTCAAAGAAACAGACATCACCTAGTGTAAAGACTGTAGAGATGGTGGCAGAGTCAGGGATACGTCATGTAATATTGACCAAAATCATGTAGTCATGTAGTGAACAAGGCTTTACAGTCATGTCTTTGGACTGTGGGAGTAAAACAGAGCTCCCATGTGAAACCTGTAAATCAAAATGTGACTGGTTGATTCCACAGTCAAGTCCTAATTATGTTAGTAATGGTTAATCTGTGTAATAATATCCAGCTTCTCGAGCCCTAACAAAAGCAAGATCTTTGAATTTGACCTGCAAAAGAAAAAAACTCAAAAGCACACATTTTCATGTGGGGTTTTAACAGCTTTGTTTGCAACAAATTTCCAATAATTTGTTTGATTATTTTAAAGAAATGGATAAACTGGGAAATTCTTGATTCTGCAGAAAACAAGTTGTTCAATAAGATATGATGCCAAGGGTTGGGGCCTAGTGTAGTGGAGCTAAACCATAATTATTGTAACTTGGAAAATGTAGTTAGAAGTAAGCAAGTTAATGAAACCTGCTGAAATAAATATATAAATGTTTAAGTATTAATATGATTACTGTAAAAAAAAAAAAAAGTACATGTTTACACTCAAATATATTCCCCCAAAAATATATATCTAAAAAAGATATAATCATGAAATAAGGTTTTTATACTTGAATGAAGCCCAGATGCTAATGGGAATATGACTATGGGAATGGGAATATTATGGACCATTTCATTGTTGGTCCATACATTGTTAAATGGTTTTATGGTGTAAAGGGCACTAGGAAGTTTTACATGAAAATTTAATGTTAAATGAAAGGAATTACATGGTTTTGATAGGACAGCCACACGTTATTCTCAGTGAGCAGAAACACTTATTTCCAGCCCCAGTGCAGCTGAGTGGTGGTGAATCTCACATTTCATCTCACCCTCACGCTTCCCTTATTTTCCCTTCAGAATCTCTCTCTCGCTCTGTGAGAGGAGTAGCACAATCATCCCCTGAGTCTTGTTGGCACTTTCTCTGTTCCTTCCACCCCCTTCCCCCACTCCCCAACCACACACACACACACACACACACACACACACACACACACACACACATACACGCACACACACACCAACCTCCGTGCAGTAGGAGCGAGGTTTGTCACAAGCTGGGTCACATGGCCTGTCTGACACGGGTTCACTTGTCACCAAGCATCCACCTGCAGGGCAAGAGGTAAAACTTTAGCATTTCCGACAATATGAAAAACAGTGCAGCACACACACACACACATAATCACACACACAAGTACACATGTCCCAGATTCTTCATTGCTCCCCTTGTTATTTTGAGCCAGTTTGTTGTGCTGGAGGCATCACAGTCTCACACAAGTAGCTCAGTCTGTCTGTCTGTCTGTCTCTCTCTCTCTCTTTCTCCCTCGGTCTTCCTTCCCTTTGTAATAATGCTGTGTTATGAAATTAGCTCAAGTACTGAAGTACCGTCTCATATTAACTGGTATAAAAACTGGTCCAGACCTCAAGGCACACACATATATTACCATTAATTCATCATTTGCCAGACTGCATGAATATACAAGAAGAGGCACTGGCAGAATAAATGGAGAAGCTGCACTCTCGCCCAGTCCCACGTGAATAGCCGGTAGTGAACAGAGGCAGGGCAGCACACAATTAAAAATGAATCTCTCTGTGGGATGCCCAGGAATCATCTCACAAGAAGGAGAGAAATAACAGAGTACGTGCTTCCCCCTTTTTTTCTCCCTCTCTCTCACACACTATAGCCTGAGGGAGAATCCGATGGGTCTATGAATACAGTGAAATGGACAGCCAGCAGGCAAAGCAAGGCATTCTGTGTGAGCATTTATTTTCTCTGTGCTGAGATAAATCAATAAAGTCTGCAATGAGAGCGCTGAAACAAAATCCTCACCCACTGCCCCTTCTCCGCTTCAGCCCCGTCTCCTTCTACTGTGACGAGTGCTGTGGTGATATGAAAGTCAGATATGTCTTTGGTGTATTTGATTTTTTTCCTGCAGTTTCCTTTTGACATTTATGCACTAAAAAGTTATAATTAGAAACAACCATGTTTGTTATACTGTTATAGCTAAATAGCTCTGCTCTGATTGGTCCACTGGGCCTCAAATAAGAAGCTAGACTAAAACTCGCCTTTAAACTGCAATGTAAACAGGAAGGGTTAAAAAGTTAAAGGTTGAATCAGTGATATATTTTTACATATCATGTGTAAATAAGTTTTTTTGTGACATCACACATTGCAGTGTCATTTCCATATATGGACTTTGGAACTGAATGGTATGATTTAATGTATAAATACTACATAAAAAAAGAAATGAAAGCTAAAAGCTAGTTAAATGTATTTTTCCATGATCAGGGCCATGATCTAAGCATGTATCACTAGAAAGCAGAAAAATGACCTCCTTCGTATTTCCTAGATTACACTACTGCTTTCTATTACTGAACCCACAAGGTACTGGAAATAAAGTATAACTGCTGATGGTGCATGATGGTGCCTTTGAAGCCTCAAATAAACTAAATGCATCTGCAAAAATGTGTTTACCTATTATAAGTTATTTCAATGAATATTCATGAAGACCCACACCTCAGAACAACACATGAATATTCATAAAGGAGACTCTATGTTGTTTGAGAAAATGGCTATGCTCTGGCGCAGTGTTCTGTCAATCAAAGGAGCCGGGCATATGCATGCCATCTGGAATGAGCAGAATTTGGATGTCTCAGCACAGTGAAAATGAGCCACTAAAAAGTGAGCAGAAACAGACCCAACAAACATATCCAACATTGTATCACTGAAATTGACATGAGGTGCTATTTTTGGCTAATTATTTTTTTATATTTATGTCATTGTTTTTCTAATATTTTGATAGTTGTGTGTTTTTTCTTTAAATTCATCTATGCTGCAACCTTGTGTTTCTTAAAGGCCCTTATGAATATATTTCTATTGTTGCTGCTATTACTGTAATAATTCTGCACCATATTAAAATATACAGAATGGCACAAAAAGCTCTAGTGCTTCACATTTCAGCCTCCCACACACACGAACACACACATGCACTATGAGCACACAAGCAGTGTGATAGGGAATGGGATTAAAATGTGAGTGTGACATTGTCATGGATTAAAAGCTCATTTCCACACAGCTTATACACAGAGTAATCACACCCTACTGCCCTGCTCTACTCTGACAGCTCCTGACAGCTCATAATGTCAACTTATCTCCCAACCTTCACCCACTCAGCGCTACCCAGTGCTGTACAGTATGTACAGACCAGATTGCCCTGGAAAAATCTTTAGACACAATGCAGTTTAGTTCCGTTTTGCATGGATTTGGGCTAGTAAGCCTATTCTCAGTGGTAAAGCATGTGACACATATTTTATAATAGCTTCGTTAAAAACACAGCATGCACTATTGGAAAGGGTGTGTGAATGCTTTGAGGGACACACCTGTGACATTCAATCCATCTGATCGCTGGCACCACACCAGGCGAGAAGAACCTTTCCATGGCCCGCTCATCCATTTATAGTCATAACACTGACCATCTGCAAGAGAAATGAGAGAAGAAAGAAAAATTAGGGTTATTTATCGGTAATTACTACACACATGGGCAGTGGTGGCCTAGTGGTTAGGACATTCGGTTATTCAGAAACTACTATTGAACTAATGAGTAAGCTATATTCTTTTTAATGTTGTGAGAAACTGCAGTCTTGGTGCATTTATGGGTCATTTTAAGATTAAAGGGTTGGACTACGATACTTTTAGAATAAACGTCTTTAGAATAAACGTTTTGTTTTCTTCATACTGCACCTGTGCAAGGTCTCGCCTCCCACTCCTGCTCTGGACACTGCAGAAGATTCTCCGGCTCTTGAGCAAGAACAGCCCGAGAGCGCACCTGCACTGACCCAAAGCCCAGATCATCCCCACCCACACAGTTCAGCTGACATGGGCTCCACGCTGTCCAGTCCGTCAAGTAACACTCACCTGCCAAAAAGAAAGTTTAATTTATATTTAATCATCTGTTGTAAGAGAAAAAAGTATCTCCAAAAATTAACTTTAATAAAAAGAAAAGAAAAGAAAATTCTAAAATTACAATGTATGTAAAAGAAAAGAAATGGATCATATCTGGTTCACTCGTCTTGCAAAGCAAACAATGCTGTTGCCCTATATGCAAGAGATTGGGGTTTGATTCCCCATGCAAGTATACTGCAATACACTAAAAAGAGCCTTCAGGCAAGGCTACAAATGCATTGGCTAAATGTAAAGTGTAAATGTAAAAAAGACAACCAGTGACTTTAAATAAAATTAAAATACATAAAAATACAAGGTTTAGGCCTGACAGTGTCTGACAACATACAAATAAATAAATAAATATATAATAAAAAATTACATTACATATAATTCACTAAGCCATTTCTTTTTGTTTATTCATCATAAAGCAACAATTATTGTAAGCACTGTAAAAGGCAGCTGGGGTTGTAAGTGCTTGTCCTCAGTGTGCCCATAACAGTAAACACAATTAAATGTGCATGTACACAGAACTGTGAAACTTTACATATATAGACACATACGTGTACTTACACTAGTATAGTAGTATATTAATTGTTGTATTTATTGTGTGAGCAAAGGCCAATGCTTACACATAGCACTGAATCAACTATCAAGGACAAAGGAACACCAATTAAGTTGCAAATCAAAGAGATGCTGTGATGTTCATATTAAGGGCATTGTTAAAAATAAAGACCTGTTCCTAAAACGTGACTCGAATTTCATAATGCATTAATGATAAAACCATCCACCTGCACTTGGCTGCAGGTTTCATCATGTGTATGGACTCAGTCTGGGCTCAGACATCGCTCATTAGCATAAAGTAGGTCAGACTGTCCTATTGTAATGGCCGAACAGAATGGCGAATACTTCACATATTAATTCATCATAAAGCAGCCCTTTCCAAAAGCCTTAATCCCAGCTGTGATTATCAGAACACGTGCACATTAGCAGCACAGGAGCTGAGAGGAGAGTTGTGATGGTGGTGTATGAATGTGCATGCATGTTGTAAGTTATTGTTCCTAGCTAACTGTCTTCAATTTTGTTTACATTAGGGAAGCTTCATAGGAGTATTTGCATAATGACTAGACCATAAGTGGGATTAGACTTCTGACATGGTGGTTGCAAAAGGGTCAGTGGTATGTAGATGTTTGCATGTATGTGCATACATTCAGTATCCCCAGACCCCTACACCAAGTGATTGAGAAAATTTGAATGTTAATGGGGATATTTAGAGATACATGACCAGATATTTTCTTAGAATTATGGAAAACATAACATTTTTAAAACATTTGGTGGTAGTATTTGACTGGTATTTAGTCCCTTAAGTCCCTTTAAGTCCAGGCTGAAAACATATTTGTTTAGTCAAGCTTTCTATTAGTTCTAGACATGGGGTAGATCCAGAGGGTTCTGAGGCATAGAGTTTTCTGGTAAACTTGGATGTATGGATGCTGCCGCACCCCAATCTGATACGTTCACTTTACATTGGTTTGTTGACGGTTGAGTGGTTGACAGCCTTATGCTCTAAGACATGCTCATATCTACTACCTCCTGGCTCTCCCCTTTAGCTATGCTGTTATAGAGAGTCTTTTTAACCTGAACTTATCATTACTTTAATATTTTATTTATTCATATTATTTTGTCTGTTATTACTATGCAGTGTCAACCAGAGGAGGATGAGTTCTTCTAAGCCTTCTAAACCATGGTTCCTTCCCATGTTTCTTCCTACAGTTTAGGGAGTTTTTTCTGGCATTTGTCTAAGTAGCTTGCTCAGTAGGGGCTCAGACCCAGATTCTGTAAAACTGCTTTGTGACAACGGCAGTTGTAAAAAGTGCTAAATAAAAAATTTGACGTGACTTGAGATGCCCATTTAGGCATCTATGAGCTGACAAATAGAATTGGCAGAATGTGTTTTCCTCCAAGTGTTTTGAGGTGTCCAGGAATATTTCTCTGGTGATAGTAATCCATTATACTGAAAAATATTATCGTTTGTCAGGCTTTTTTCTCTTTCATGGAATTTTGTTTTCTCTTTTGCAGTGGTAGGTCATTCAGCATGGTACAACAAGGGCAACCTAGGTAGAGGATGGAAATGACTTTAATCTGGGAAAAATTGCCCAAATTTGCAGGCCAGTCACTTAATGGCAATAAATGTGTTTTAAGTATATGAGTTGTGCATTAAAGCTAAACAATGTCTGTAGTGAAACATTGAAAGCTGGTTGGGAGTGGTAGTCTTTATCAAGGGTAGTAAGTATACAACACTAATGCCAGAAGGTGGCAGTAATGCACCTATAAGCTATTTGCTAGCTGCCAGTAAACAGCTGAAGAAGAATAAATGCTTGCAGTTAAAAATGATTGTACATTAGAAATTACTGTACTGCTGTTGTGGTAGGGGTTTCCTGATGGCAAAAGGGTCACAATGCTGGACTCAATATCATCCAGTGATTATCCATTTGGCCCAACATAGTACGTATCTCTAAATGTACTAATATCATTCAGCGCTGGGTCATGGGGCGAAACTCTAAGTTCACAACTTATGACAGATAGTAAAATTCTGTAAAAAAAAAATTGTACATACACACCACAGATTTAGTGGGAGTGTCATTGATCTCATCTAAGTGACAACGCACCACAAATATTTACTGTTTCTATTTCTTTCTTTATCTCTCCTCCTCCCTCACTTACACAGACACACATGAAGACTGTTGAATAATTACTGTCACATCCACTCCTGCAAAAAAGAACCCTGTGTCACAACTCTGTGCTTCAGCTACACAGAACACGTCAAAACACTGGGATAAATCTGTCAGTCACACACTGGCTGTGCCCGAAAATTTTCAGAGGGGAAAAAAAAGTTTATGTACATTCCAGCATTATTACCTTCACAGCTTATACAGAGAGAGGAGGGAAAGACACAGAGAGAGAGAGAGAGAGAGAGAGAGAGAGAGAGAGAGAGAGAGAGAGAGAGAGAGAGAGGGGTGGAGAAGAGAAAAAGAGAGAGAGAAATAAAAATTAGGAAAATACAGTATATCACAGAGACTGTCTCCTCTGCCTTTCTCTCTTTGTCATCCACTCTACAGAATTAGAGTGAAATTTCTTCTTTAAAACCTTCTGATGCAGTTTTCACAAAGACTGTGACTTTCACCAGGGGCCACATTTGAGGGCCGCCGTGACATTTTCTAGAAACCAAATATAACTCCAACATTTAAAACTCATCAATAATAATAGGTAATATACAGCAGGGGGAATAAGTATTTGACGCATCAGCATTTTTTATCTATAGGGGTATTTCTAAGTGGACTATTGACACAAAATTTGCACCAGGTGTGAATATCAACTCAAGTATTTAATTCATGCAAAGACATCTAAACATTTAAGTCCGTAAATTGAGGGTCTTTTGGATCTTGATTCCCTGTGTCTTTTTACATTATTACACATAACTCAATTTACGGACTTAAATGTTTAGATGTCTTTGCTTGAATGAAATACTTGTGTTGATATTGACATGTGGTGCAAATTTTGTGTCAATAGCCCACTTAGAAATACCCCTATAGATAAAAAATGCTGACGTACTTATTATACTTATTCTCCCCACTGTATATACATACAGTATATAATCTTTTTTATAAAAAAAACCCTAGCAGTTGGAATACTCTTCTAAACTGTGATTTCAATACAAAAATAATTAATTGTTAAGCTGTAGTGTAAATGAGTGTCTTGGGAAAACCTTCACAGCTGAAACAATATGTATAAGCAAGCGGTTTAAGCAGCACTAGTCTATGAAATGCTTGATTATACACCTTTTGGTTTCAGATCTATGTACATGTTGCAGATTTAATTTACAGAACAGAAGAATAATTAATTACACTCATACCATTTAGGTAATTAAGGACATTTTTACACATAAAGCAGCATAATTACATCATAAAAATGTCATGAAAATTATCAGTAAAAGTGTTTAATGATGTTTACTGTATATATAGTCATATATAGGTTTGAGACTTGGCCTAAAACTCATGATGAACAAACCCCATTTCTGGACAGTATATATTTTGGAAAAAATTATTTAAAAAAAACCCAAAAACCTGCCATTTTTAAAAAATCTCTTGGATCTTTATATAAAAGTGCAAATAAATATCTTTTTCTGGTTTAAATGATCAGCTTGACTGTATAAATATAAATGTTGAATTTGATGCCTACAGCACACTCACAAATAAGAGAGAAAATTAAAGTTGCATCCTATGTAATACATACCTCAATAAAGATGTGATACTGTAAACAGGTCAGGACAGGTTATAAATAGAGTATACTCCAAAAGCTCAATTCTGGCAAGTCATTGCTCGCCCTTTTGTGACAGTTCCCAAGGGATTAACAAAATGTAATTTAATTACAAAAATGTAAAGCCTCTGTCCCAACAGTTTTTGAGTATGTTACATTAGTTTATATTTACCAATTATGTTAAATGTTATCAATGAGAACATTGGAAATGTTTCTATATATGTTTGTCAGTTAAATAAAGGTCTAAGAAAAATAACGAATCAAAAACAAATTCTTGTTTTAATGCATTTTATAAAATGTCAAATATTTTTAGAAATTTGGTTTGCACATGTAGGATGCTGTAAGCAAAAACAGTGTTCCTAAATATTTAATCAGCTTTAGGACAATTTACCATTGTCAATACAAAAACACAAAATACAAATAGGTTCACTTCAAGTGGTCAAGCATCAGTTGATTAGTTCAAATTGAAAATATATAATACTTTTAATAATTTACATTTATGCAGCCATGTTTAACAGACATGCATGATGCTGCATATGTTGTTTTTTTGTTTGTTATTTTGCTCATTAGCAAAAACTCATTATCAGTTAGTAGAGGATGCTGAAAATAATAAATATGTGTGGTTGCCATTACCAGGACAGGGCACTGTGCAGGACTCCTCTAGAGTGATCTGTTTATCTCCATCCACTGTCTGTTCCAAATCTCCACACAGCTCCTCATCCACCAAACTGCCTTCCTCTGTCCCAGACCCATCGGATACGAAGCAGGACACGTTTCTGAAGCGCAGACCTTCTCCACACCGAGCACCCTGCATGCACACAATGTATAGAAACAGTTCTCAATTCCATTTTAAGACACTCTTCATAGTACTTGCACACTCCTTCACTCACACTTTACCATAACAGAGAGTTACTGTAAGGAACCTTCCTTACAGTAAACTAGCCAGAACCCACATCAGCAGGATCTCAAACATGTACACATGTCTACACTTGTATACACAAATAGATTGAAAATACTCTTTATAAGCACATACATATAGGATGATGTTCCTTCTTAGGAGGATGGAAGTAGGTGCGATGCAAAGACGACAGAGAAAGTGAGAGAATGAGAGGGTGAGAGAATAATGGCAAAGACAAGGTGAAAGGGAAAGAAGAGTTTTTAAAAGCTTCTATAAATTGAATTTAGAGAGAATGAGTGAAAGAAAGGTTGAGGGAGAAAGAGAAAGAGAAAGAGAGTGTGTGTGTGTGTGTGTGTGTGTGTGTGCGTGTGTGTGTGTGTGTGTGTGTGTGTGTGTGAGAGAGAGAGAGAGAGAGAGAGAGAGAGAGAGAGA
>JBBIGC010000137.1:18213758-18224347 GCA_037576955.1 Lepidarchus adonis
AGAGAGAGAGAGAGAGAGAGAGAGAGAGTTTTAAAAAAGCTTCTATAAAATGAATTGAGAGAGGGAGATAAGGGAGAGGGAGAAAACCTAGAGGAGAAAAAGAGGGTGATGGTAATGAGAGAGAGGGGAGAGAATAAAATATGCTTTTTGAATTGAATTAAGAGGGACAGAGAGTATCAGGGCGAGGGAGAAAAGCAGAAAGGAGGGTCAAGACAGAAAAAGAGAGGATGAGGGAAAAGAGAGAAGAGAATTACATGCTTTTTTAATCGAATTGAGAGAGAGAGAGCGAGAGGGAGAGAAAGAGAGAGAGAGAGAGAGAGAGAGAGAGAGAGAGAGAGAGAGAGAGGGAGAGAGAGAGAGATTGGGTGAGGGGAAGCTGTGTCTTCTGTCGCCCGTCTTTAATTAAACCTCCCGAAAGTGGAAAGACTGCAGAAATGCAAAAGAGGACAAGGGAAGAAAAGAGAAGGCTGAGGCAGGAAGCAAAGGAACCTGATGATTACTCCAACCTAAAGACCTGAAGTGCTGTTGAATAAAACACAATGAATTAAGCACATAAATAACAAGGACATTATATCACGCCTGCAGCAAAACGCATTAAGCTGGAGGGTAGCCTGACCTCAGCTTTGCATGGAGACCAGACACTGTATCTCCAGCTGTAGCACGGCTTCACAGGACACGGCTTCCACTGCTCCAGCTGAGCGGGACATGGACGGCCGTCCCCCTGAGATGCCTGGATCACTGTCCTCCTCCTCCACAACTTCCCTGCACAGCAGCAGATCAGAAAGAATGAAAACGCTGACCATGAATCGAAAACATAAAAAAAAACATGTGAAAACAATTAAAAATATGAACCATTTCCAGGGATTTTTCATAAAATGCAGTACAATTAGTTAATCCTCTTGAAAACTGATCACAATTTTAAAAATCAACAAATGACTATTCTTTTCACTGATGACTGGAAGGCCAGTCTAGCACACACTGTCTGTGAAGCCTCTGAAATCCCAAAATAAGACCTTGCTGTGAGCACCCAAACTGTGAGCGCTGATGCCGACTCATAATGATGTGTTGACTTTTGCATGACGGTGTCTCATGCAAGGTCCTCAGGGACTGATATTTATCAATATTTCTATAATTTTTTCACAATATTATGTACTGTAGAAAAAGAAAGCTAAATCTGTGTCATCTTGTGTTGATAAATGTTGTTTTAAAACTGACAGACAATGAAGGTTCTCACGAAGGTTGGTCCAAAGTGGTAAGCAACCCCATCTTTGCAAGCAGACTAACTTTTAGTGGATGTTCCTTGCATATCCAATTATTATCTCCTTATCTGTTACCAGGTCACCTGGTTATTGTGGATGTATTTTGTTTATGTATTTCAGGTCTCAAATTCTAATTTTGATGATATTCACAAAATGCATTTAAGCTGATCAGTGAAAAAAAATATTTTTTTTCTTTTAACCTTAATCAGTTAAACAAAGGATCAATGGAGTTAAGAAATCATATATTCTAGTATTTTTGCATTTCATAAAAACATCTAAACTGTTCTGGAAATGCTATTTATAGTACTTTTTGCACCTAAGGATTAGGTGATTGACAGTACAGAGATTCTTATAAACATTTTTTTTCTGAAAATTATATTTAGGTCTCATTTTTCTCACTGAAAAATATACGTGCTTTGATTTGTTATTTATTTAATATTTTAATATAAATAAAAAAGTGCCAGTGCTCAATCTTTAGTTCTCTTCTCAGCCGCACTGAATCACACTGAAAAATATATGTACAAGGCCTACTTCTTCAGTTACAAGCTCTTTTTTTAGATTTACCCTCCAGCAGAATCACTTCAGAGACTTCAAAAAAAGCTTTTTTACTGTAAGGGAAATGTTTCATATTACACTTGCTATAACTTGATATCCAATTCCGAAATGGTGTGTGACCTGAAACATTTGTCTCTGAGTAATATCCCTCCAGTTGTTCCGTTCTCCTGGAAGTAACCTAATCAGCAGAGCCATTTTCAAGCATGATTCCAGTGCCTGAAACTGTTTTGAATATGCATATTGTTTTTCAGTTCCGTTGCGATGGGGAATCGAGCAAGCAGGAGAGTCTCTTACCATAAAAGTTTCCCGCTGGTTAAGAGTGGAACCCAAGGGACACTTGCAATTAAGCTGTAGCGATTAGTCGCTGTCTCAAGAGAAAATATATGAGTTTTTTTCCCCCACCACTTACTTGACAATTATCTCACAAGGTAGGTGGAATCATTGTATAGGCTGGGCAAACTTTAGAATCTTTAAAACTGCATGAAAGTCACTGCATGTGATTTTGCAAGTGGTGACAGAAAACAGGAGCTATGGCTGCCACAGAATAGCCTTGGTTATGAAATCTAACACGATTCACTGGGTTTAGGGGCCAGTACTGTGACACAGTTTTCACAGATCCAGGCTCCCTGCTGAGCTCAGAGTACAGGCCATTGGCATTTAGCTGAGAAGTAAATTTGACTGCTGTAAGAACCCTAAAGGGCGAGTTCTTCCACTCATTGTGTCGACTTACAACCATACATCTTCCCTAGTGTTTGCATTCAAAGGTCACCTACTCCAGCACACTCAATTAGCCCGCTACGCTAGCAGCTATGGCCCATGTTTATGATTCCACATTAAAGATGAGGCATTGAATGAAAATCTGTGTGCCATGGTGGTTTGGCAACTGGTATTATCTTTTGAGTTGTTGTTTTTTTTTAATGAGACTGAGTGCGCATGGCCCTGCAGGGTGCATTGCAATGCTCCTTAATGTTGAAGACGATCTAAGCATCCCATGCTTACACACTGCCCTCCAGCAAGTTCCAATTCATCTTTTACACAGCCTGCTGTGACAGGCCTGTCTCCAAGGAGAAACCTATCCCAACTTCCCTGAACACCCAGCTCTTCAGCTCTGCTTACTAAGCTAGCCCTGTGCCTCTGTTTAGGCACTCTACGTACTCAGGCTGTAAGACATTCAACTCACAATTCAGTTCAGTTTATTGTATTTGGTTTACAACTAGGCACCGTCATGTCATTTAAGTTTAAAAAATGACCGTACATATTGTTAAACAACCTAACAGTGAAGCCTGAACTGTGGAACATCTGGCTGTGTGCTGTATCACACTGAACGTGCTGTACATGTGCATCAGCTTTAGCATAGTGCTAACATTCTATAAACATTTCAGTGGGAAGATTAGCAGAAATGAGAGTTGTCTGGTTTTTGGGTGAATTTTTAGCCCTGAACATGTGGCCTAAGTCTAATATACTCAATTAGCCATCAAAATTCATCACTGGAAAATCACCCATCTCCACGATAAGATTTAGCATTTTTAATATTAAACATCACATTGTATAATGTCATGATATACTGTTATAGATGCCCATGAAAATAATTTGTCCCCTTGTTGATTTTCTTGATTAATTTATATATTGTTCATGTATTTAATGAGAGATGTTATCCAGTGTTAAATGTTTACCTCAAATTGTGTCAAAAAATTACAATTCAGACTGGTCTGTCCACGGAGTATCAAATCAAAACGCTTTTGGTTATCATAGTTTTGTCGAGTCTCTATATTACTGTGGAGTCATAAACAGTGATTTTGATTAAGGTTGGAGAGATTTAGAGTTCCTGAAATATTTAATAACTTCTTGGATGATTTGCTGCTACATCCTTGGGGAAATTTTGACAGGCTTTCCAATCCTGGAAGAAGAAACCATGTTCCCAGGGCTCTGAATTTGTAAATAATACCTAGTATGTCACAAAAGTGAGTACACCCCTTAATTTTTTTTTAATTATTCATTTTAGCTTTTCATGGAACAACACTGACAATACTTCGATACAATGTAAATTAGTCAGTGTACAGTTTGTATAACTGTAAATTTGCTGTCCCCTCAAAATACTCAACGCCATTAACATCTTAACTGCTGGCAACAAAAGTGAGTACACAACTAAGTGAAAATGTCCCAACTGTGCCCAATTGGCAATTTTCCCTCCCTGGTGTCATGTGACTGTGTTATTGCTCTCACACTCTCTCATACTGATCACTGGAAGTTCAACATGGCACCTCATGGCAATGAACTCTCTGAAAATCTGATAAAAAGAATTGTTGTGCTACATAAAGATGACCTAGACTATAAGAAGATACCCTGAATACCCTGCAGCACAGTGGCCAAGACCATACAGTGGTTTAACAGGTTCCACTCATAATAAGTCTTGCCATGAACGACCAAAGAAGCTGAGTGCACATGCTCAGCCTCATATCCAGAGGTTGTCGTTTGAAAATAGACAAATGAGAGCTGCCAGCTTTGCTGCAGAAGTTGTTGGGATGGGGGGTCAGTCTGTCAGTGCTCAGACCATATGCTGCACACTGCATCAAACTGGTCTACATGTCTGTAGTCTCAGAAGAAAGCCTCTTGTAAAGATGATGCGCTTTAGATTTTCACTTAGGCATGTACTCACTTTTGTTGCCAGCAGTTTAGACATTAATGGCCGTGTTTTGGGTTATTTTGAGGAAAAATTTACACTGTTATATAAGCTGTACACTGACTACTTTACATTGTATCAAAGTGTCATACCTTCAGTGTTGTCCCATGAAAAAATATATTAAAAAATGTACTTAAGTGTGAGGGGTGTATTCACTTTTGTCAGATACTGTATGTGCTAATAGTGTTCTGTGACTTTGTGTTCACATTAAGTGCTTCAGTGCGATTCCTAGTGCTCTGCGGCTGGTCGTGGTGGTAAGCATTTTGGGGTCGAGCAGTGGGGAGGGTGGAGGGGTGTGGAACTATTGAGAAGGAAAGCCAGCACCAGCTGTCGCCATGCAGAACTTGGCGCAGGAACACTCACAAAGGAATTTATTTTGATTATTTATGCACCTCCTTTGGACATACTGTGCCTGGCACTCTGTCTTGTGTTTTGATAAAGAAACAGGTCACGCTTGTCCTTTCCTGCTCTTGTCTCCACCGTTGGCCATTATGGCCTTTGTGTAAATAGAGCTTCTATCAGTGAGATGGAAAAGCTGAAACTCCTCCTGTTAAGAGACGATGCTTCACCTGCTTTACTAGTTTCATGAAAATCTCTTCGCCTGGGGAGAGATTAAGGTTGCCACAATAGCTCCATCCAGTGCAGATGTTCTGTGGAGGCAGCGTTTGCTTTGGCCACAGCTGGCCGCTGGCTCTGCAGGTTCCTGCAGTGGAGCGGGTTCTCAGGCCTCAAGCTTAGAGACATAATCAATCGTCTGAACGGATGGAATTACACACAAGGACATTATTATCCTCCTTTCCAATGCTGCTATCGGGCGATAACATAATCGCTCCCATGCCATAAAATGTATCTGGTTTCAGTCATTACACTGCTGATGTTATTCTGGAAGACAGCTAAAAGCTCTGAGCAATCCTCTGAAAAACTAACAACTGAGAAACCAATCACATTAGCTGACATCACATTTTGTGCCACAGCAGCCTCACCACCCAAGGCCTCTGATATCGAATGGCTGTAGATAGCTAATATTAGCTGACAATTCTGACTAGTTCTGTCTAACCCTATTAAATCAGTAGGGAGTCACCAGTCTCTGTGTGTACAGCATGTCTTGAAGGCGATGTTGTACCTGCCAGACCACAGGTGTGAGAGCACTCAGACCAGGAGGACCAATCAGACAGCTGGCAGTTGATGGGACACTCAACCACGCAGGAAGCATTCATCTGCCATTTCCTGTCAAGATTAAGCTGAAATAAAAAGATTTATTCGGTCAATAGATGGCTGTAACAGTTGTACAAAACCCTAGCTGAGAGTAGAATCGTACCTCTTCACAGAACTTGAGGTCCACAGATTTGCCATCACTGCGTACACAGTCCAGCATCCGCGTCTTAATTCCACTGCCACACACAGCTCGTTCACTCAGCTGACATGTGCTCCAGTCTGGGAGGGAACCAACACAATAAGAACGGTTTAGTATAATGACAACCCTCTGTTACGCTGCATGTAAAGTTATTTATGTGGACAGTAATTGAATATTCATACATTTGTCTTCAAGGAAGACCAGTATTTACAATTGCCATCCAGTACTTAATTTGTCTATATAATCCTTCATTAAATCTGTGCAATTATACAAATCCATGCATTGGCTGGACTGTACTAGACATTAGGAATCAAATGCTGTCTTATTGTGTTCTTCTTAAAGGTATTAACAAAATAAAAAATCGGATCATAATTAACTGTATTTACGATTGCACATACAGTACTATATATATATATATATATATATATATATAGTACTGTATATATACACATAAATACGTAAATACTTCCAACTGTTAAATGCATTTCTCAGGTGACAAAAAAAAAAAAAAAAAAATGTTTGTCAATGTATTGAGTTCCATTTACGGAGTTCTCCTCATGAAAGTGCAGAATAATTTGTAGTTACCATCAAATCCCTGGTTTAGGCTCAATCAATGGTTGTAGGTATTGAGGGAGAATCACCAAACATATATCTAATACTTTTTATACAAACAATATATTTAAATTTTTTTCTTTACAGTTTTTGTTTGTTTGTTTGTTTGCTTTTACTGTATTTGCATGAGAACTTGCTGGGAGCAAACAATTTTGTAAGACATTTACTGTGTACATGCGTGTGTGTGTATGTGTATATCTGTGCGTGTGTGTATGTATATGTAGAGTATATAATAGTATTATATATTATAATGCATTGTTGCATTTACTGGCAGCACTGGCTGAGATAAACCATTTTTTTGGCTTCCTAAGCTATTTGCACAATATAGTATTTACTCCTTTTAATAAAACAGCATTAAAGCAGCTCATGAATCCATTGTCAGTTACCTGTGATATTGTAGGAGTAGTGAAAGCAGTTGGTATTGAGTGTGCAGGGCTCTTGTTCAGTTGTGGGTGGACACTGCTTTGATTCGCCAGGCTGACGGATAGGGTTGGCAGTCCTTTCTCTGGTGTTATTCACATTGCATGGCTAAAGAAAGCAGACAACTCTTAGTGACCCTTACTTTAATTAAACATTAGACAAGAGAAAGAACGGTTACACTGAAGACTGTCAGAAGTTTTCCAGCTGAATGGTTTTGGTCTAACAAGTCTTAGTGCCAACCCTTTCTAAGAAAAGAAATGCTAATATGAAGGCATTCATTTGGAGGATCTTCTATTTCCTACCGTTTCTACTGCAGGGACACTTTCCATGTGCATGGTAATTAACATCTTTTTCGGCTTTATGGCAAAATGCCTGGGAATCACATTTGATGGGATGGAATAATCACTACCACCCCCCCACAAATCCTCGAATCCTTCATAATGCCTATTGTACACCAACCTAAGCAACCACCCAAGCAGAATCCTCCTATTCCTGGACCCCTTCTATGTGCCCATCCCTTATTTTATTCGTCTGTTGCTGGAGCCATGCTGAGTTCGAATGGCATGACTTTAAATCGGAGTGAGCTGAGCCCATGAGCAGCTCTAAAAAACATGCTGTGTTGCACAATCCTCTCAACGGGAGAATGGAAAATGAGTGGGGGAAGAGGTGTCAGGGTCTCCTACCGCCCAGTCAGTTCACATTAGAGGTGTCAGATGGAGGTTTTCGGGGTTGAAAGAACTCAGTGCGCAGCGGTGCTTTGAAGAAGGGCTGAACCCACTTTCACATTACACACCATGCTGTGCAGAATGTGAGCTGGTGCTCAGATACACATATTAAAATACCATTGGGTGAGAGGAAGAGGCCAAAATGGAACCAACAGTGTTAGGAGAAGTTGCGAAATAAGTTCTCTGGTCAATAAACGTCATTTTCTTACCAGTGGGCATCGATTCCATGGGCTCCAGTCAGACAAGACACAGTCCTCTGGACAGGGCAGCTTACTTTCCCTGGCTCCAAGTGGCATTTCCTCAGGGTCACACAAATAGTCCTCCACTGGGTCTGATGGGCCATCAATTGTATTTTGCATGCACCTATAAAGATTATTACAGTCTGAACTTATCCACAATATTCAACAGCAACATGGGTCACTAATGGTCAAGTATTTGAATATGCTACAGTATGTGAAATCACAAGCAAGCGACAGAGAGACTGAAAAGCTGGAACAGTTGGAACAGAGGTTGATGAGTCAATACATCATGTTTGAGTGGCCACAGCAGAAACAGAATGACTCAGGAGGTCATTCAGCTGATTTTTGAAAAATGAAATTATCTTAAATGAATAAGATGCTTTCACATCTTAACTGTTGAAATGTATTTATTTTTGGTATTTTTATGTTTTTTATTTTTCTGTTTAAATTGACCTTGGGTTTGAGAAAGGCGCAATATAAATTCAAATTATTATTTTATTTTAGTTTTTTATGTATTATTATTATTATTGTTATTGTTATTGTTATTGTTATTGTTATTGTTATTATTGTTATTGTTATTGTTATTATTGTTATTATGAATATCCCGAAGTGTCAGTATACCCATACATAACTTTATCTGTATGACCCAAACCATGTTATGAATGTATGTTAGTTATTTTAGTTCACTAAAATGTCTTAAAAATAGCTGATTGTTGTTGTATTATTGTGCTAGATGTATGTGGTGGCCATTCTCTCCAAAACACTTTTTTAAAAAGTGATCTCTGATAGAATAATACACAATATAGCACCTTAAAACATACTGTGGTGTAAAATGTTCATTATTTATCATACCTGAATCCCCACCTACCTATAAAGCAGTGTTTATAGTGATATAGTTTATAGTTTCTGTCACTATAGAGGTAACACTACTCAGTGCCTATTTATGTGTGTATGTCTGGCTAATAAATTAAGATTAAATCAGTACAGACACGTTAAATTATGACAAAGCAATTCTGCATTATGTTGGTAGAACAGTCATGTGAGTGACTGATCTGGGAACATATACTTTTGTGGTTTTTGATCGAATCATTTCCTCTCTAGTCACAGAGGGCTTTTCTTGTCTCTAGCGATCACCACAAACCACACATGCGTTCCAGAGCTTCTCAAAAGCATTGAAACTAAATTAAATCCACCATTTTACAAGCTAGCCTCACAACACCTGCTTCCTTAGAGCAATGTTTAATGACTTTTTGTTTACAACAGGATGTTCCACGCACAGCTTAAATACAAAAGCTACATGAAAAAATATTACAGGTAAGAAGAAAAGAACAAAATAGAACAGACTAAATTAGAACAAAATAGAATAGAACAGAACAAATTACAACAGAATAGAATAGAATAGAATAGAATAGAATAGAATAGAATAGAATAGAATAGAACACAGTAGAACAGAGTAGAACAGAACAGAATAAAACAGAACAGAGTAGAACAGAACAGAACAGAACAGAACAGTGTAGAACAGACCAGAACAGAACAGAGTAGAACAGAACAGAACAGAACAGAGCAGAGTAGAACAGAACAGAACAGAACAGAACAGAACAGAACAGAACAGAACAGAACAGAACAGGATAATATTGCCAGATAGATGATGTCAGTGGAAATTATGACAGGTTCTGTAATTTTATAATAACACCAATATGGCATCTATAACGTCAATACTCCATATAAAAACAGACAGACAGAGATAAATACCTGGTAAAATCTTACCTAACTTTCCTGGTCTGTACACCCTCACCACAGTTCTCCTTTAAGTCCACATTGCTTACTTTCCACACACTCCATGGTTCAGCCACCCACACATACTGACCACAGTCACTTTGGCACGGTACAACCTCATACACCTGTCAGATATATCCACACATTTCATCACATTTTGACCAAAAACGTATCTGATCTTTGTTAAACATCAGGAAACATCTGGTTGCTTCTCTTGAACAATGTGCATTACTCACCTGAGCCTGTGATGTGAGTTCCATGATCAGAAAATGAAGAAATGGAGAAAAAATGAGAGGTTTAACATGCAGCTTTGTTAATAAAGCACTCTTCAGTAAAAAAGTCCACATTTTCTCACTGATGTTAAATAAAACATGAAATAAACATGCTTTAATTTAAATGTTTAATGTAAATGCTAAATAAACATGAGGCATATCTAATAGTGCATCGCTTGCTGAGCATTAAACATAAATATAATTCTGTTTGGTCTTTTAATGAAATATTTAAGACCCTGGTAATGTAATTAAACATTAAAAAGGACCGAGGACCTTCCTAATTCCCAGGGGGTGAACAAACACAGACAAGTTCAAAGTTGCCAGCTTACCTGATTAACATGGTCCAGTTTGGGACATGGTCGTCCACCGTTGTAGGGCTTCTCCCTAAGCCATTTTGAGCGCACTTTCACACCACTTCCACAACTCTTACTGCAGCGGGACCAGTTTGACCACTCACTGAGTTTACAGTCAGACGGGCAAGGCATGATACAGGCCTCTTCAATGTAACCTGCACAAGAGTGAGACAAACAGAGGAGCCAACTCAGTGCATGCAGAACATTATCTGTCTTACTTCCTGTCCTTCTTTCTTTCTGTCTTTTTTCTTGTCAGTCTTCCTCCCTTCCTTCCTTCCTTCCTTCCTTCCTTTTTTCCTTCCTTCCTTCCTTCCTTCCTTCCTTCCTTCCTTCCTTCCTTCCTT
>JBBIGC010000137.1:18271617-18298069 GCA_037576955.1 Lepidarchus adonis
GTGTGTGTGTGTGTGTGTGTGTGTGTGTGTGTGTGTGTGTGTGTGTGTGTGTGTGGGTGTGTGTGTGTGTGTGTGTGGGTGTGTGTGTGTGTGTGTGTGTGTGTGTGTGTGCGTGCACTAACGTGTATGCCAAAACACTGCCAGCATTCCAGCAGTACCCGCCAGAACCACCCTTATACAGAAAAGAGGTGCAGAGCACAGTGCCATTTTTAAACAGGTTTCTTTCACTGCAACGTGCTTTCTCTCTGTGGAGAATCTCTTTCTGTCTGGCTGTTGTAGAGCAGCTGTGGCCATCTGAATAAATTCTATGAGAGGTCACCAGTTCAACACTCAGAGCAGATGGCAGGGGACTTTCGGTGTCAGGCCGTGGAAGAGTGCGGGCATGCTACCAGCTTTAGTGCCCAGCATGGTTCCATGCGGCTCTCCGGCCATGTCACATCATACCTAATGAGTGTGTGTGTATGCATGGGTGTACTCTTCCCCATTCTGGGGGCATAAACTTGCTATAGTGCTACAATATCAAAAAATCAAGCAACTTGTTTTCTCCCCCTATTCCTCCAGTGAAAAGCCCAGCAGCTGATTGGTGAACGGAAGGAAGCTGTTTGGAATTTGTACAAGCTGAACTGAAAAAGAGGCCATAACAACAGAAGTACATCTTTAAATGTTTCCGTTTCCATTTTCATCTTTGTCTTTAACATGAGCTGAGATAGCGTCTGACAGGCTGTGCCGTTCCTAAAGTGCAACACCGGCCTGAATAAATAAACAGAAAGTCTTCTCATGCATTCAGGGCTCCAGCAACCAGGTCAGTCCACCTGCCTGTCAGCTCCTCTCCACAGCAGCAGTGGTGGGAGCACACCAGGCAGGCTCTGTTACTATCCAAGTGGGTGAAAGAGGGAAGCTATGAAACAGCAGGCACTTGCTTGACAAACATGGTGAGGTCTATTTTACCTGTGAAATTTTACTGTAAATCATCTCTCCACACCACAGTTGATCATTTTGAGCCTGTGTCTATCTGACTTAAAGTTTATACATCATTTTATTATTAAATATTCTTGGGCTGTCAAGAAGTGTATTCGTTATTGAAGTATTCTGATGGATTTTCTGAAGGAAGACTGCTATCAATAATTGCTGCCCAGTCAAGGCTAGTGGTTAAGATGTTGCCCTTGAGTTTGGAGTGTTGCAGGTTCAAGTACCAGCCCGGGCACCTCAGAGGAAACCTTGAGCAAAGTACTGCCCCATTGCCCTGCTGTTCCAAGTGTGATGGGTTAAAAGCAGAGGTCTCACTTTATTGTGGTCCACTTTGTCTGTTCACTAGGACAAATGGTCACTTTCAAGTTGACCAAAAGTGATAATACATTTCCGTTCCACATTGTCAAGTGTTTCTGTATGAAGCATGATATCAGGGAGGGCCTCTGTGCTGTCCATATGTGCACAAGTAAAAGAAGGATGTGATGTTATTGGTTAATATCATTTCCCCTGCCTTTTGGTGCATGATAATGTAATAAACATTTTATTAATGTACTTTTATTTTAGAGAAAGTAATCACACCTCAGGAATAGAAGAATTAGTTTTTTGTATGATAGACTATAATGAATCTTGGCCAAAGAACGGAGCTTCCTATTAAGATGTGTTATATTTGTTCTGGTGGGCAGCATGGTGGTGCAGTGGTGACCTCACAGCACAAAGGTCCTGGGATCGGCCACAGGTGTCTTTCTGTGTGGAGTCTGCAAGCTTTCTCCATGTTTGTGTGGGTTACCTCCCAATATCCAAAGGCATGTGGTTTAAATTGACTGACTACTCTAAACTGTGTGAGTTTCTGTGAGTTTTTGTTTGAATGGTTGTCTGTCTCTTTGGGTTGTGCCCATAGTCAGTTGGGATTGGCTCCAGCTTCCTCACGACCCAAAGAGAATAAATGGTTTGAAAAATTAATGAATTTGTTCTGGTTCTAGACCCAAGGACATCAGGGAGGAAAATAGATTACCTTCTTTGCTCTTGAGGGAGCTGAGGTTGGATGGTGGGTCAGAGGACACTTGAACGCAGTACACCTCCCTGTTCTGCATCCCACCTCCACAGAGTCCGGTCTGGTTACCACGACGGCGGTCCTGCTGGCTGAGGAGCGTATCTACCCGACATTCACTCCATTCTGTAGTCCTCCATGTGTATCTGCAAAGAGACAGACATCGAGATATTTTTCTTAAAAAATTGCTTTAATAGAAATGTTCTTGTTCATTATCAATAAAAAAGTGAAAAAGTGAACTGCATTATTACACCCTACTCCACATCAATTCTCTCTAGAAAGCAGAGCCATGAAAGAAGTTCACTCTGTAATGGAGAGGTTCAGGGCTGTGCTGTAACCAGTCTCTGTTGAGGTCACAGACTTATTGAGCCTGATTGAATCTGACGGCGGGGATGCAACCTTTTGATTTATCACATCAGCACAGCATGAGTCAAACAGAGGAATCAGAAGCAAACGCGAGACTCGCACTCTTCCACAGAGGCAGAATTACACAGTCAGACCGCCTGCCTCATTTTAATGTGCCTCATTTTATTGCGCGCACTTTGATATTTTATGCTTGGATGAGCCGCATATATTTTTCATCATGATCATTTGTCAGTGCCTGGGGAGAACGGCCTGTGGCGTCAAAAATATTCTACGATATTATTAGACAGCAAAGGGAGAACAATATATACAAAACAAAGTTTGGCACCAGATTCAGTTAATATGAGTGCAAAACATCCCAGAAATGCAGAAGCCAAAATGATTTAGATTTTCATATTAGCTCTCGTTGTCATTACTGTTAATGTCATCAACAAATGGGTTCTGTTAAAATGAAGTTGCAATGACAAACAGATCCTGAGCATCAATGGGCGAGATTGAGCTCAATGGTTACTGAAGCTTAAAGGCCACCATCTGAACAGCTGACCCTTCATCACCCTCTACAGATGTGACATTAGAAAACTGGGTGAGAGAATGAGCATGCATGTATTTGGAGCATGTTGGGGTGGGAGTGGGGGTGGAGGGTCTTAAACTCTCCAAAATCAACAGCTGTTGCAATCATGTGGTCCCTCACTTCTAAGCAAGAGATATAAAGATTTACAAAACGTGACTTTTGATGTAATTCAATTACAGGGAGTGTCAAATACTGCTCATCATAGCACTGAGGAATACATTAGCATTTAGCAACTGGCTAACATTTCAGTGGGGAGAATTGTGATGTGCAGCTGCAGCGTAGCCACAAGCTAATACAGCCATTAGCAGGCTACCATAAATATTAAAGTGAAAATGAAAAAGACAACATGACTATATCTTATTCATATTATTACAAATGGATCACCTGCAAAAATGAAGGTAACAGCTGTGGTTGGCATCAGTAGGCCAACTTCAGAGGTTAGCCAAGAAGCTATCAATGGAGCTAGCAAACTGGCTAACTCATCTACAACTAACAGTAAAACCGCAAAAGTAAAGCTAATTATAGTGATTCACAACTGACTGTATATCACACAGTCTCTCGTTCCTTTATAGCCAGTAAAGGAAAACTCATGCTTAGACAGGTTGAATTACCATTCCTTTCGTATTAGATATCCACTGCTGTTATCTGGAGCCTCAGCTCTTCAGAGGTAAGTACAGTCAAAGCAGCAGCACTACTAATTGAAAACATTGTATTCACATGATAAAGCTGACCAAATGTAAACTTGACATATAATTTCATATGAGAAATGTATTTGCTCTGGAAGTCTGCAATCTGTTGAAAAGAATGTAGTTTGCTGATGAAATTTGCTGGCAAATGTGAGTGTGACTGGGCCTTGTAGCACAGAGGTGGCAACATCAAAGTCTAGAGATGCTGTTCTTACAGGAGTGTGAGTGAATGTGTGGGTTCATCAATGAGATCATGAACTCAGAAGTGCATAAAAGAATTTGGAAAGCAAATGTGCAGATCACAGACCTGGAAAACACTTTCTGAAAGAATAATAAAATGACATTCTGAGAATTCTCTGTTTAAGTTGGATTGAGTTTTTGCTTCCAAAACCCAAGAACCCAAGAATAATGCACTTTTAACTATATAACAAATAATCAAATACTTTGGGACCACTGTGTTTATTACTGGGACAGGAAAGGTTGCAAAAATATCATAAAATATAAATTTCATGCAAAGAACTGACTTTTTATGACGTAATGCACAGTCATTTGAAAGGAGAACCTTCAGCCTTCCTTACATCTGCTTTAGTGTGTTATTTCTGCTAAGTAAGAGAATGTCAGGGCTTCACATCTCTTTTCCTGCAAACACTACTACTTGAGTCCTTTGTCATTATAAGTAATGGACAAAAAAAGATTTTCTATTTAAGGGTGACAACCACTATTTTTGGTTCTGATCACTTCTGATGTCCTAAAGTTGGTTGAGCATGTACAGAATATACTGTTTCCAAATGTATTCTCTAAAGTTTATCTACTGAATAAAATAGCTGTTACTCTAGAGATGTTATGCTGAGGTTAAACAAAGAATTCAGAAATGGACCTCTAATTATTCCATGGTTGTCAACAATGCAACAAAAATATTGTCCAACTTTTTGGTATTACATGGAATTCTCAACCCTGATATTGTGAAAATGTCATTAAAACTATTAGCATCAAAATCCCCACCTTTCTAGTGTAAAATGTAAGTAAGTGTAAACCAGTAAAAAATATATGCATACAGATTTGAATTGAGTTAAGTCATGCTGTGCTTGGTATGAATCAGGGACTGTCTGCAAAGCGAAAGCTATGAAGATGTGTGTGGGGAGTGCAATTACATCTGGGTTAAAGGAGAGGACCTCTCTAGACCACACAGGCGATCGCAGTGGAAAGAGACTAGCTAGGGCTAATTATGAGTGACACACTTTTCCCTCTAATGGGGGCAATGAGAGATCCAGAGCAGTGGGCTGCTGAGTGATGGAGCAAGGACTGGCCCATCTGTGGTGGGGATCAGATTAGATGCCACATCGCCTGTCCTTTTGCAAACTCTCCATTCATCACCTCCCCTTTCAAACCTGGACATGTGCCAGTGCTCTGAGTTGCTGCTCCCTCCCTGTCTCCTCCAACAAGCAGCCACAACAACCCCCCAACCACCCCCTTTAAGGCTCCGTCTGTGTTTTCCCCTTCATGAGCTGCACAAAAGCCCCCCAGCAGACGATGGGCATGAAAAGAGGCTTATTATTGTTCTCCCCACTGTTAACACCAGGCCAAACTGCTGTTATTACAGAAGTGAACATACCTCAGCATGAAGCAGCTATTCAGCGTCAATAATCCCACTGAGGGGACGATGTGTTTATGATATAAACACTGTCATAGTTATGGATTAAATCAATGCCATTTTCAAAAAATGTCTGAAAATACTGGCAAATAGCAGCAATCTGGTGACAAAAAGCATTAAAGATATACACAATCATGTTTTTACGAAGTTTGCGAAGCTGGTTAAATTAAGCAGGTATTCATTATATTTTCACCTACAGCACACAGTGAAACACAATGTTCCTCCAGGACCGTGGTGCAATATAAGACTATGAATACCCAGTTGGGTCTGAGGTGGTGCAATAATTCCCAAACCAGGTCATGATGCAAATGTTCATGTTGCTATCTGTAGTCCTCCTCTACATTGGTGAGACTACGACTGAAAAATAACTTTTTTAAAATTGCTGCCATATCACCATATTAGAAGATACTTCAGTGTGCAAGTATCACAGTAAGTAGATTTCTATACCACTAGAGCCTCTACATAAAGTAAAGATTCTGATGAGCTTTCTTGACAATGAGATGGTGTCGAGGTAGCATATGAGGTCAACACACATGAAACAACAGAAACAGAAAGATGTTCTTGACAATCTCCTTTGAGGAGCCATTAATGTTTAGCATAGAACGATTATGGCATGCTATTGTGAATACAGCTTCTTTTGTGTTTTGCTGACATATAGAGTTTTACAACCGTCTGAGACCTGCTGTATCTTCTTTCTGTTTCCTGGCACCCACTATCTCATCAAACCCACTACGGTCATGTCAACTGCTAACTCGATGATGTGATTTCAGTTGTGTTTTGCAGTTGTTGGTCAGCAGTGTGAACAGCAGTGGACTGAGCACACAGCCCTGGGGAGTCTCTGTGAAAAGTGAGTGAAAGTGACTATTTGTCATTGTGAACACACCATCACACACTGTCCACCACAATGAAATGTGACCACTGCATTTAACTCATCTCACGTGCACATGTGGAGCAGATGCTGTCCTGATTCTGACTGAGGTCTCCTAACCCAGAAGTTTTATTGATTTAATATATTAAGCTTGGTGTCTGGTGTAGATTGAAATGATTAAAAAGTACACAATAGATGATTATATCAATCTCCCAGTTAAGATCTTCTGGCATCCCCCAACCCAAATTCATCAATCAGACTGTCAGATAGTGAACTACAATTTATCATTCCAGAGATCACATTTCCATTGCTCCAAATCTAGTGGAGACATGCTTTACCCCACATTAGGTGATGCTTGGCATGTAACCAAATGATCATAGATGTACTGATGTTGCTTCCAGGGGAATTTTGGGGCTCTGTATTGAATGATACAATGCTTCTCATGCTTCCATGTAATAATAGCACTTATAGTTGATGAGCCAGATTCAGTAGAGCTGACATTTTATTAACTTACTTGTGGCAAAGGTGGCATCCTATGATAGTGCAATGTAAGGTGACTAAGCATTTCAGGACAACATATTTTTCTGCCAGGGTTTTTCTATCTGTATTCAAACAGGACCCTGTTTGAAGCTTTTTGTAAGTCGGCACGGTTCCACTGTAAAGTAACCCGATGCTAATTTCTAACTGGTGAATAATGGCACAGTCATGTCCGAGACAGATGACAGGACAGATGTGTTTTTATCTTCAATTATATGAATGCATTCAGTTAGCAAGTTATGCATACTTTCTTACCTGCCATAGACAGCAATTGCATGCAAGCAGGGGTTACTCTTGCAGTTGCCATTTGATATCAGCAATTTAACACTTATATAAAAGTTTGTTTTTTTTAAGATTGAACAAATGAAAATGTTGCTATATTTTGTAAAAAATAAATAAATAAATAAAATATAAAATAAAAGTATAATGAGTACAAATTATTTTTACTTCTATTATTACGCATTAGGAATTTTTTTGAAAGTATCATTATATATTATTTTTGCCACCCCATGTTATTAGCCACAGCATTACTGAATTTACCGATCTGAAGTAGAAGCATCTAACTTGACATGGCCCAGGAGGCCTTTGCAGCTCTATACCTGTAGTGACATTATACCATAGTTGAGCGCAAACAATTAAATTGATCAAATTTCAATATCATGCCTCAATGCTGCATTATGCTGCAGAATTTAAACTCAATGCAACAAGATCAATTCGCAACCCACATCAGCAACAGTAAAGCAGCTGATTACGTTTAGGGATCTGTTTTAGTGTTACTAATTTTGTACTGAAGAATTTAAATGTAGACGGATGATTGACATCGCTGTACTGCTGCACCCCCACCCTCTGGTCATTTAAACAAAAATCAAAAACTCATCTTTTCCCAACCAGCAATAAACTTTTGTTGCTTTTATTTCTGATAAATTTGGTTTTTTCCAGCTTGTATTATATACTGAAAAAGATTAGTATAAGAAGAAAGCAGTGTTGTGAAGGAGCAGTGCAGAGTTGTTTTCCAACATTAGAGAAAGGGTTTTCTTCTTCTTTCTTTGAATTTGAATTGAATTTGATTGTCATATTTGCCAAAAGAGTCTACATATTTTGGCTCATTGAGGACTACCATGACGGCTAGGCTAACTGGTAACTGATGCTAGTTCCAGCAAACAACTTGTTTGTTTCTGGTTTCCAGTGGAAAGTGGAGGTAAGCAATGGTGCTTTTCATGTTCCGCATTTTATACTGACCCCACCTCCGGTTTACACCCTGGACAACTGCAAACCAGGCATGGCCGGTCTGCCAAAAAGTGGATAGGGATCTACAGGCGAATCCCAGGACTACAACGCTACTCACCGGCGGACTCCAGGGCAAGTTTTCTTAATCCTAAATAAAGGTACTAACATGACATTCAAATAATTATACATGTTCCTGCAATTAAATTGATTTTCATTACTAAAACAGTGACTTTTGAATGTTAGTCTATCACTACATTTAGCTATGCTTTAAGTTATAGCAATAAGAAAACCTGCACGACTTACGCTATACATGGCGGAATCCCTTCCCCTAGAGGAGAACATGGTTCAGACTCTTCCAGATGGGGGCATTCGGCTCCTCCGCCCACGTTAAACTGCTGAATGCGGCGTGTGCGGGTCCGCTGACCTTTGGGCCCATTCAGGTCATAGCATTCCTTTGAGCAGGCAGACCATTCAGACCATTCAGTCACCTCACAGTCCTTGGTGATGACACATGCTTGGTATGTGACTGGAAGGGTTTGCTGCTTGCACAGGCTGCAAAAGAAAAAAACGTATTGTTTTGTTATAAACACAATACATATAGCAGGTTCCTCCAAATGCTATGACAGGCTGCTAACACATCAGCTTATGAATGTAATTAAGTTGCATGTACACCACTTTTCCCCAAAAACAGTAGCATTCAGCATTTCCAGAACTGGATTTCTGCATTTACAAATTCTAATTGTTTGTCAGCAAAACGGAAAGTGCAGTCTGCTAAATGACACAAGGCTTTTAGGTAGTGGTGACTGTGCAATTCTTTAAGAGACATGCTTTCTAGGGCTTGATTCTGCCTAATGATAGTCAGTTACTGATGACAAATTACTTATTTTTCCTTAATGTCCTATAGAACTTTCTAATAAAACAAGATTTCCTTTTTCAAGTATTGCAAAGACATAAACATTACCTCCTCAGTGGCTTGATACCTGCTATCCTACCCAAATATATGATTATGGATTTGCATAGATTTTTCAGACAGATAAAAATTGTAATGCTGCTTACAGTTCTCAGCAGGATATTTTTCCTCAAAGCAAATTTCTCTAGTTATTTTGTGAAGAAAAGTCAATTCCTGTTGCAATTCAATCTAGATAAGTATCAGACTATGGCTTCCTTGAATTTTAATTAAAAGGCATAAAATCCATTTCCCAAAGCATGCCTGGCAAGCAGAGTAAAATGTTTAACACTGTGCTTGTCTCTGCAGGTCCTAAGAGACTCACAGGTGGTAAGCTTTCATTTCCTGCTGTGTCTTAATTACCCAACTGAAGTCTGAATGTTGGTTGGTTCATATTTCGCTAAATACTTGCAGTGCTTTTAAAGTTATGAGTGTGAACTGTCCATGGCCTGGTGCATTTAGAGTAATATACAGTATATTATATATTAATGGTGCATTTAGAGCTGAGTGATTACACCCCTTACATTTTTGTAAATATTTTATTACATATTTTTATGGGACAGCACTGAAGATATAACACTTTGATGCAATGTAAATTAGTCAGTGTACTGCTTGTACAACAGTGTAAATTTTCGCAGTCCCCTCAAAATAACTCAACACACAGCCATTAATGTCTAAGCCACAACAAAAATGAGTAATACCCTAAGTGAAAATGTCCAAATTGTGCCCAATTAGCCATTTTCTCTCCCCAGTGTCATGTGACCCATCAGTGTTACAAGGTCTCAGGTGTGTATGGGAAGCAGGTGTTTTTGCTCTGAAACACTTTCATACTGGTCAGTGGAAGTGTAACATGACAAAGAACCTCAAATTTACACTGTTGTACAAGCTGTACACTGACTACTTTACATTGTATAAAACTCTTCGGTCTTGTCCCATGAAAAGATATAATAACATATTAACAAAAGTGTACTCACTTTCTCACTTTTGTGAAATACTGTATATATTTTTTTCTTATTCGTATTACTTAAATTTTTCACATCATCAAACAAATTTAAATATTAGTCAAAACAACACAAGTAAACACTAAATGTATTTTATTATTAAGGTAGAAAAAAATCCAAACCTACATGTCCCTGTGTGACAAATTGATTGCAGTTGTTGTTGCTTAGGGCCCAACCAGTCATTAGATTTAGGGGGCAATCAATTGTTTGTGATAACTTGCAATTAGTCTTTTACAGCACTGTCGAGGAATTCTGGCCCAAACTCATCTTTGCAGAATTGCTGTAGTTCAGCCACATTTGGAGGATTTTCAAGCATGAACCACCTTTTTAAAAGTCATACCACAGCATCTCAGTAGGATTCAGTCAGGACTTTCCCTAGCCCACTTCAAAGTCTTCATTTTGTTTTTCTTTAGCCAATCAGGGGTGGACTTGCTGGTGTGTTTTGGATATTTTTTTTCTACGGAACCCAAGTTTGTTTAGGTTTGAGGTCTTGAACAGATGACCAAACATTCTCCTTCAGGAGTTTTGGTAGACAGAATGATTTCTTTTTTCACAGCAAATGTTCCAGGTCCTGAGGCAGCAAAACAGCTACAGACCATAACACTACCACCACCATATTTTACTGTTGGTATGATGTTCTTTTTCTGAAATGCAGTGTTACCAGATGTAATGGGACACACACCTTCCAAAAAGTAAATTTTTTGTCCTTTCAGTCCACAAATGTCTTTTGCAACCTCTTGGATTATTCATTGCTGTGTTCTTGGGGTATTTTTGGTTGGCTTGCCACTCTTGGGAAGCTTCAGCACTGTTCTATGTTTTCACCATTTGTGGATAATGGCTCTCACTGTGGAGATCTTAATTACTTTTTTCTCATTTGTTCCTGAATTTCTTTGGATCTCGGCATAATGTCTAGCTTTTGGGGATTTTTTGGTTTACTTCACTTTGTCTGGCAGGTCTTATTTAAGTGATTTCTTGATTGTGAACAGGTGTGGCAGGCTTGGGTGTGAGAAGAACCACTGTTAACTTGTGTTTTATTAGGGGAGCAATCACTTTGTCACTTAGGGCCAAGTAGGTTTTGATTTTTTTCTCCCTTAATAATAAAATCCTTCACTTAAAAAATGCATTTTGAGTTTATTTGTGTTTTCTTTGACTAATATTTATATTTGTTTGATTATCTGAAACATTTAAGTGTGACAAACATGGAACAAAATAAGAAATCGGGAAGGGGTCAAACACTTTTTAACACCACTGTATATATATGATCACCATTTTTAACAGATTCAGGAAGTGGCATTCTGGACCCCTCCTGATCACACATTTTAACAAGGAATCTCTTACACGGGGGTTGTACTCTGTAGTGACCCTACTGCTCAATTCCAACAAATTGTGACTGAAAAAAGCTTAAGAGTAAATATTTTAATTTTTCCTTTAATTTTAAATATCTCAAAATGATATGCCAAACTCTGTCTACTACACAGATACAGTAAACTAGACTGACTTTGGCTTCATCTTTAGCTACCAAGAGTTGTAGTTGTAGTGGTCTGTAATAGCTTAAGCAGCCAGGACAGCTGGCTGTGTTAGAAACAATACAGAGCAAAGTCGGCATGAATTCAAAACTCAACAGACATGTGCAATCATATACATGTGCACAAGTATTTTTCAAAAAGGAATTTAGGCAATCAAAAATTTTAATAAGTCACTTAATTTATATAAGTTCTAATAGAGGGGAAAACACAAAATCTGTAAAAAAAAAAAACTGTGCTTGTGGTCATAAGTGGAACGATCATTTTCCCAACAACAAACGCATTTGTTCCTGCACACGAGTCACATTAATGCGGTCATCGGTGTCAGCTAAGCCTCTTTGAAGACCTCTGCCATCTGTGATGTCACATAGTGACTCAAATGTACCGACACCACTCTTCTCTTCGAATCATAAAATAAAACTAGTCTATAGACCCTTAGGACAAGAAGCTAAAGAAGAAATATTCTCCAGATAAAGGAAATAAAGGGAAAAAGAAATGAAGGGACATCTGTGTTCATGTGAGAGTTAAGTGTTCAGAACTAGGGCTGCACTGAGATCCCATACTGATATCAGATATTGGACAATCACTCAGATAGCTGTATCAGATATTGATAGGAATGGGCCGATCCATAGGGGCCATATATTCAATTAAATTCTTTAAGACCATTTGTGTACATGTACTCACTATAATTAGCTGGGATCAGCGCTAGCTTCCCCACAAATCAATTTGGACAATTTATAGATGAATATTTAAGCCTCTATCATACAGTGAGACATACAGCTGATTTACTAAACAATGGTATCTGATCAGTATTGGCAAGAACTCACGGCTGTGGTATTGTTATCAGTATTGGGACTGAAAAAGTCAGATTGGTACAACCCTATAGAACCATGCCTTCAAGTACCACACATCAAATATGAACGTAATAAATGAAAGAAGAACTAAGATCAAACTTATACATTAAAGCATATTTAATCTGAGAAGACTAGAAATCTGGGTAAGAGGAGTCACTCTGAGAATCTCAGTCACTGTTTCTATTGGTCATGTGAAATCTGCTGCATGGAAGGCCACACAGATGTGCACAGAGTCAATCAAAATGGCACCAGCGAAATCCTGACAGCTGTAGCCAGCTTAGTGTCTATACGCTTTACTCTCCAGCTACACGTGGTGTCACCTTGAGTGATCAAAATGGATTTTTCTTAGTCCCAAGGAATACTTTTTAAAAATTCCCTTGGGAACTTCTTATCTAAATTGTACATTTCCTCAGCATCTGCAATGAGGCAGACTGCTATAGTCTTAGCCCACTTACAGCGAATAAAGTGACTACTACAGGCATAGTGTAGAGGAGATGAAGAAGATGCTTTCACAGCATATGCTGACAATAAAATATATTTGAAGTGTTGGCATAGAGCACTTTACAGTAACTGCTGCACTGGAGGTCATAAGTTCTGTGATTCCAGTTACATTTTGCGATGTATGATTTAAGCCAACATGTTGGCAAGTACAGTAAGCAATATAACTTTACAGTGGAGATGCTTACATTTCCACAGCAACTGTACACAAGGGGCAGTTGGCAGAGAATAAAACAACATAGTGTAAGAGAATTCTGCCCTTGTTCTAGAAGAAAAACACTTTAGGCCAGATTCCCACCACAGAGGAAAGGTTGCTCTATTTTCCAGAACTGGTGAGTAAAGAACATGCATAAATATTTCAGATCAGAGAAAAACAACTGAAGATTAATATTGACGGCCATAAGAGCATATGCGTTACTTCTAAACTTTCCACTGACATTTCTGTATTACTTCTGCCAAGTCCAAAGGCCAAGCAAAATAAGAAAATGCAAAAAAAAAAAATAGTGTATACAAGATATTCTCACTTTGTTTTCAGTATCTTCCCCTTGAGACTATTTCTTTGACCCAAAGTCCTACAAACTACCCTCTTTTGCATATCTGTGTGTATCTGAGGCCGCAATGAGAGTGGAAAAGGGTAAAAGGGCTACAAAGTCCTCATTAAACTAAGCTCATGCAGAAATATGAGCTAGTGGAGGCAGGCTAGTCATCTCCCTGTGGTTTTTCATAGACCTTAGTGAATTATTCACTTTTGCAAACATCCTTCAGCAAAATTAAATATAATTTACTGAGTAATTAGTTAAAATATTCCAATCAAAACTTAGTGAAACTACAGCTTCTAAAGGCTGTTCTTGTGTAGTCAGTAACACTGCTATGCTCCAGGTAGTTGGTGATGGTGGCCTACTGGTTAGAACCTTGCCCTTGTGATTGGAAGGTTGCTGCCAAAGTATCACTGAGGAACCCTTGAGCAAGGTACCATCCCATTACACTGCCCAGAGGTCTAAGTGTGATGAGTTAAATGCAGCTGAGTGTGTTCACAACAGCAAATTTTTACTTTCACAGCAGAGCATTCGAAATTTGCTCAAGGGTGCCTGAAGGGCGTCTCAGCAACACCTAAGCTGGAAACCTCTGTTCACAAGGTCAAGGACTTACCACTAATTCACAAATGTGGCTTGGGCTTTGTGGAGAAGAAGGAATTAAAAGTATGATAACTGATTTGCTTTTAGAGTCACTTATAGTAGTTTTCTGCATAAATAAAGATCTCATATACAAAGTGTTATTATACATCCAGATCTGTAGATCTGTAAACTTTACCAGTTTCTAAATGGTTTTAGGTGCAGAGGTTCTGGAGAAGAAAACACCAACTGTTATAGGACTGTTAAATCTCCATGGCCTAGAAGAAGGTAATTACAGCCCTGTTGTATTCTGCAAAGGTGGAGTGTGTTTGTGAGTAGAGATTGACATATAAGAAATTCGAACCTGAGTTCAGTTGTACTCCCGCTCCTGTGCACACACATGACTTCTCTTGTCTGGTAGCCCACCTGCAGGTCCCAGAACTTCCCTCCTTGCCGATTCTGCCGGTTCCTTGTTCGCTTCTTCTTGATGAGCTCTCGAGTCTCTGGGTCCTTCATCTTACCTCTGTCCCTCATCCTTTCCCTCACCCGCTGGCCTTTAGCTTCCTTATTCTCTTTGTTCTTGCGCCGCTTGGCTTGTCGCTCCTGTCTCGTTAGACGATCTGGTCGGTCTGGGCGATTCGGTCTGTCTGGCCGTTTTGGCCTATCTGGACGATTTGGTTTGTCCGGTCGATTTGCTCTGTCTGGACGTTTTGGTCTGTCTGGACGACTCGGTTTATCTGGACGGTCTGTCCTATCTGGACGACTCCGTCTACCTGGACGATTTGGTCTGCCTGGAGAACTGGGTGGTTCAGGTTCTGCTTGCCGAGCTTGGCGTGAAGGGGGAGTGGCACAAGGTCCCCAGGAGCCTACCCTGAGGCTGTACATGCTCTCTGCACCCGGGCAGAGGCCAGGTTGGCAAGTGCGGAACTCAGTCAGATTGGGGCAGGCTGATCCCCCAAACAGCGGTGGTGCCAGGATTGACCTTATGCGATTCTGCAAGCCCATTCCACATGTCTTGGAGCAAAAGGTCCAGGGAGAAAACTCAGACACCACACAGTCCCGTGGGCAAGGGATGAGGCAAGCCTGCTCTAGCCGTGGCTTGGGCTCAAAGTATTCACAGATGGCGTCGTCAGCGGGCGCACCATCGGCCTTCTGGACACAGCCCACCTCGCGTGTCTGGAGACCCTCCTCGCCCCGTGTGCACACGGCCGGCCGTGGTACCCCAGGGTTCCGCAGCGAGACGGGCTCGCACTGGTTCCATGCTCCCAGCTGCCAGTCGTATAGCTCTTTGTGCCAGTCACAGACACGGAAGCAACTCTGTTGGTTGTCGGGCCTCTCACTCTGAGGGCAGTTGGTGTGGAGTGTGGTCCAGCCCTCAGAATGAGCACACCATACTGCTCGGCTCTGACTGCCCCCTGGACCACATTCACTGCCCATGCACCTGCCCCAGGGCCCTGAGAAAGAGAGAGAGAGAAAGAGAGAGGTTGACTCCATTAACTTTCACCAGTATGTGATATGCAAATGCACATGAACCATAAAAATTTTGACTGAAAGTCACAGAAAAAAAACAGTTCTATGTTTTATGCTTGTTTATGCAACACACTTTTCTTAGTTTGTGCATTACATTATGCCATATGAAGTGCACTGCTGTGGCGCGGTGGTTAGCACTGTTGCCTCACAGCAAGAAGGTCCTGGATTGGCCATGTGTGCCTTTCTGTGTCTCTCTGAGTTTGTTTACTGTAGTTTAGGTTAACGGGCTACTCTAAATGGTTGCATTGCCCTGTTTTGGGTCCAGGGTGTACCCTGCCTGTGACCTGTAATCAGCTGTGGCTACAGCTTCCTTATGACCCATAATGGAGTGATTTAAGAATTAATAAATCATGTCATAGAAACTACACAACCAAGTCAAGTCCTTGCTGAGTTTCTCTAGAGTTACATTCTAGTATAAAGCTGAAATGTTTTTATTTGCTGTGTTGCACAGTATATCATCATTCAGCCTCATCACTTGGACAAAACTGACAGTTTTATATCACTTTCATGTTTTTGTTCATCAATGTTCTCTAGCTCGAACAACCAGCATGCACTGCACAGATACAACCACTGTGAATTCCTGTGGTGTGAACTTTCCCTGACATTTTGGCTGCTTCTACCAATACAAGACAGATATTTCTGGCTCTTGGACCTTGGTATTATTTCATCATTCATGTTCAATTCATGGTAGTCGCCCAATAATTCATAGTAATTTTACAGAAGCTGTAGTTGATGGCATAACAGCTTCTCCTTTATCTTTAAAAATGGTACACTTCCCACCAATGAGCAATCTCCCAATAACCAGAAAGCATTTTCTCCTTCCGTTCAGACAATTTAATTAATGCCTTTTGGAAAACAAACACATGAAATGCCATCGAACCAAATGATCACTTCCTGAATCGATATGCCTGTATCCTCAGGAATGTTATACAGCTCTCAGGGGACGGAAACATGCTAGGAATGACTAGCTCGTTGACACCGATGATGGATTGGCCAGGAAGGAGCTGCATAAGCAGAAGAAACAGAAAATGCGATGTGTGCTCTAGGGAATTGAGTGAGTGCAAGCTGAAAAACACTATTACTTTTTTTGCTTTCTCACTTTATATCTCACTGCCTAAAATGGAACCACAGGGTCAGAAACTCCAGTAGAAGGGAGATGATAAGGGTATGTTATGCATTGTCAAGACGCCCATCTCTTTTTATAAGCTCCGTTTGGATTGTTCCTTTGAAAGCCCTGTCAGCGGCACAAACAAAAAACAAAACAGCATTCTGTTTGCACTGACAATTTTGACTTTTTGCACGGTCTATTGGCAGTGTCTTTCCACTGTTTTACAGTCATTTCTGCTTGAAGTCTGAGCGTAAGTGATTCCCTTTGATGCCTTTTCCTGATGCGAATACCTGAGAGCTGGTTGTGAAGTACGTATTTTCCTGAAAAGGTGCTCAGCATCGTCCTCTGCGAGACTGCTAACTCAGTGCTACACCATAAAGTGCCCAGGCTGGAGAGTGATTTAGCAGGGGGCAGGGAGGAAAGCAGCCGTTTGAAGCCATGCTTTATGGCCCTACTCGATAAAGACGAGGCAGGGCGATGAAAATGTCAACGGAAGAAGCTGTGGGCAGAATTAGGCTACAGCTGAAGCTGCGGCGGCCTGATCGATAAAGATCAATGCTGACCGCAAGAAACTGGCCCCGATGCAAGAGACACAGAGCAGCCACACGACCGGGTTTCACACTGAGACACAGAGGGGTGAAAAACAAGCAAATGCAAGCGCACCACAAAAACAGATACGCTACGTCAGCGATGATACACTGACCTTCTCTCTCAACAATGCATTCTGGTGGTTTTCCCCCCATCAGACAGGGGCAGACATAAGCTGCTGACTAAAATAATCTTGCGGCCGGTAATTTCCGTCTTGCTCCCTAAGCACTTTGTCACATGGTTAGGTAAGGTAAACACAGGCTTCTCCTGAGAAATTAAGATGGAGTTGATTCTTGAGGGCATAAAGGGAGAGAGATGAGAGACTCACTCATCTTTAACGCAAGTAAACACTCTTGGCGAGGTTTATCATCTTAACCAGTGCTCCATCATGGGAGCGAGGTGATGTGTTTAGAGCTGTAACACATTAGCTTTCCCCTAGGAGAGAAGCAGCCTCTTCTTTCAAAGGCTCTAGGCCCGCCGCAGGTGTTCGGGGTAATTTACGAGCATGTCACAGGGTGACGTGGTTATCCACAGGCCACAGGACACCAGGGAGGAGCACACTATAATAGGATGCACAATTGGGCAGCTCACCCACCATCCATTGCCAAGGGAGCAAGGGAAAGAGAGAGTGAGTAAGAGGGTTTGGGGTTTTGGGTTGACACATTCATTGCTTCTCCCAGTGGTGCTATGATTGGTTCATTAGAAACAGATTAAAGATAAGTGTTTATTCAGGACTGGGAAATTGGACAAGAAACAAGTCTGGAAAGTAAAAAATAATAATTTTGTGTAGTAAACTTAATCAAATAGAGTCGAAATGTCAAGAATACAAAATGTCTGTACGAAGGACAAAAAATTATAAAGTCAAATAACATAATCTCAAAGGACATCTTATAAACAGGATATAATAATGATAATAAAAACCTAAAAGTCTAAAAATAAAAGAGATAATAAAAGTCTAATATTTAAGGTTGGCATTTCATTGTTTTCTCAGTAGTTGACTTGAGTCAGTACTTGTGACACTTAACAAATAGTTATTATTGTAAGGACAGCTTTCTGAGCAGCTGATGTCTATATTTGTTCTGCTTCATCAGCCTTCTGCTGCAGCTCTATGAAGAACAATATGACATATGAACAATACAAGATACTAATGATGCTAACGAGTGCAAAATCCAACTTATTTTTTTGTCATGTAACTGTTGATTATTTCATGCAGTTGTATTGAGTACTTGAACTCAAGTAGCGGTTGCATGAAAGTTTCAGCATATAGACGTAGATTATCAGAGAAGATGAAGAAACAGCACAACCATCAGTCAATGGACTACAAAAGCTGTGCATCATCTTGTAGTCAGTATCATGCCTGAATAAGGTACTCTCACTCTTTTTCCAAACCACTTATCCATTTCTGGATGTGGGGAAGTTGTAGCCGATCCCAACTGACTCTGGGCCTAAGGCAGGGTTCACCCTGGACAAGAGGCCAACACATCACAAAGCAAAAACTTATTGATCGACACCTTTACACACACACACACACACACACACACTCACTCATATCTATGGGCAATGTAGAGTAGCCAGGAAATGAACCACCGTTCCGCCCCTCAAATAAGATTCAATAAGGTATAGTAGTATGTTCAAGTATACTGTGCCATGTAGTGAAAAACGCAATTTGAAAAATAATAAGAACTATAAGCAATAACAGCAGTGGGGATGGTGATTGCGGTGCTTTGCACAGTTTGACCTGCTGTTATCTCTCACAACATCCTGCTGTTCTACTACAGCAACAACACAGGTTTGCAGTAACGTTTGAGCAAGTTAATCTATTGTATTTGTAATGTGATAAAAATGTTGTGTTTTTTTTATATTTCATCCCAAGGGAAACATTCCAATCCTCTAGTGATGTTTGTGGAGGGGACATGTGTACAGGACAAACCATATCAGGCTTGGAACATTTTTTTGTCTATATAGTGGTGGTGGTCAAAAACACCACTGAATTTTTCAAACATGGGCTTGAGTTTGTTTACAAAATGATGACATGAGTTTATTCTCATTTTCAGCACCTGCCAGGCACATGCCTACGTCAACCTATATCACACATAACCGTTTTACACATGCCAGCAAAATCCCATGCTGAAAGACTACCCACAGCAGTCATGCAAACAATATCGGCCAGCACGATGCACAAATTTGCAAATGTGCAAAACTTTTAAAATAGCTTTCAGACTCTTAACACACTGCCTGCCCTCCCCACATACACTCGGACTGTTAACTGTAAAGTCACTCTACTGCATCTTTGCAAATGGCATTTAGTCATTATGCTGCCCACTGCTGGAACCAGCTACCAATGGAAATCAGATCTGCCCTAACTGTTGTCAGTTTTAAAAAGAAGTTAAAAACTGCCTCTTTTATTCAACCTTCAGCTAATCTGAAGCTCTTAAATGTTATTTTTGGTTTGATATATATACTTTATTTGTTAATTAATTAATGTTTTAATTCTATTCTTTATGCTTTTCTCTTGCTTATTTCTTTGATTCCAACACCATTGATTTCTGAAACTTTAGCTTTAATTCTATGTTTTTTAAGTGTTAAGAATTAATTTAATGTATGTTTATTTCCTGCTGTTTATCTTTGTAAAGCTCAATGAATGGCCCTGTGTATTATAATGAGCTGTATGAACAAACTTGCCCTGCCTTTTACTATGTCTAGTTTAAAGTTTACATTTTTGTACTTTTATATCTATATTTTTATTTGTATGTCTTTAATTTTTTTGTTCTTTTTTTGTCTTTTTCTGCACTGCCTAACTGGAGCCTCGTCATCTCGTCTCTGTACAATATATAACAGAGATAACGAGAACATTGACTTTGACTTGACTTTGACTATAATATTTTACATAAACCTGTACTCTGATAAAGAATACATCACACTACACATTTCAATCACCAGCCACCCTCTCTGGATGGAAACTGCAATTGCAGATTTCCCATATTTAGTGACTCTTTAGTAATGTTCATTCCCTGTAATCAACCAGGGCTCTTTGAAAGGCTGTGCAAGTCGATAGAGGTAGAGAGATTATCGTGTGAAGATAGTAATGGGTCTTCAGGGGAGGGGCTCTGTGAGACAGCCTGTAACTATCATGGAGATAAAACTCTCCAGTGTGCTTAATAACTATCTGAATCCTGGCCCCTGCTGCTGACCACCACATGAGGTTGAACAGGGATGCAGGAGAAGAGGGCAATGGAGAGGTGGCAGTGAGGGGAAGAAGGTGGAGGGCAGCAGATTCCCTGTGGTTTATTGTCACTGTTGCTTGCCAGGAAAAAAATGAGATCTGTGCAAAATCACTTCCAAAGCAGTAATGAGATTTCTCCTCTGCATCCTCTCTTCTTCGTCCATGCGCTCTCCTGCCGTGCCAGGCTGAAACTGGCATTTACCAAGGAAAATGGAAAGCTGTGTGAGGTCTCCTCCCTGCCAGCTCTGCTGGATACAGAGACTTTGGACCAGAGGAGGCGTGGTGGACATTCACTCTGTGGTCAGACACCCTGCACACCCACATGATGAATGGGTGACTGAATAAAGGCCAACTCTCCACCTCTGACTGTTGTTAAGGTTCGTGATTACTGAGAGAAAACTCCTGCTGCATTAAAGAGACTGAATTTTTTAATTTCACATCCACCTAATATGTTTTTTTGACTTTATATACAAAAAAAGTTTTCATTCATGTCCCAGCTTCTTTTTGACCCTTAAACAATTATCTTGATTGACTAATCTACACTGTATCTTGTTTAAAAATTATTTTTAATGTTAATTATTTTAAACTGAAAATAAAAGTATCTTTTTAAGATTCAAGATTAAAAGTGTATTGTCAAATATATAGTATGAAAGCATGTTTCACTGCACAATGACATTTTTTTTGTCCACAGAATGGCAGTAAGAATATTAAAAAGTGATAAGACAATTTACAAGACAAGAACAGCGCTGTGCTTATTGTGCAATGAGCAAATGCAAATGTTACATGTGCAAAAAAGCTCAAATGTGCAAAGAACAGCAGTAAGTTACATACAGCACCATGAGGAAGTGATTCATGTCTGTGATTAACTTTTTGAGTCTGGTGATTTTAGACTTCTGTATCTCCAGTCTAAGGGTAGAAGTGTGAACAAACTATGTTGGGAGTGCCTGGGGTCCTTGAGGATGGAGGCCGTTCTCCTGCTGACTTATGCTTTGCAGAGTGGAGAGTGGAGTCCTGGAGATCTTTTCTGCTGTCTTCACCACTCTCTGCAGTAATTTCTGGTCTGTAGCAGTTGTGTTGCAGTACCATGCAGCAATGCCGTTGGTCAAGGTGCTCAATGAAGAGGAAGAAATAAGATTACGCCAGCAGAATATCCCAACTGCAGATATTTGCTTGCTTTGGATTATATTTTTTAGAGTGACGGAGCACTCTTTCAAAGAAAGGTTGTTTTTCTTTTTCTCTCTTGTTTATCTTCAAATTCATTCAACGTATTTGTCAGAATATGACAACCAGATTGTGAGGTTATACATAGTAAAGCTAATCATATGCTGCATTTAGATGAGATCAACTCTACAACCGCTTTTATTTTACGATACACAGAGAGTCTACATATTTTGGTGCATCAAAGACTACCCTGATGGCTAGGCTAACTGCTAATCAATGCTAGTTCCAAATTGTTTATTTCCAGTTTCCAGTAGAAGGTGGAGGTGTTGTGGGATGTGGTGGTTTTATGGGGAGAAATGCATTATGACTGTGTAGTGTGTGGAGCTGAGAATGGGTGGGTAGTGCGGGTGGAAAAGAGATAAAAAAGAGCATTGTTTTTAGCAGAGAGCTGTAGCCTGTTAGCGAGAAAGCACAGGTTAACAGCGCACATTAGAGCAGCTTGGACATGGGAACAGGGAACAGAAATTGTGCTGAGAGAAAACAGAAATAAATAAATACGAAACACAGGTACGGAACTCTGCCTCCGAGTGAGTCTCTGCGCTGTCTGGTTCAGAAGAAGTGTTCGCATTTGAAATTGGGGAGTTACCCTGAGTGAGGCTGCCACCCAACCCTGAAGCCGAGGTAGCATTTTCCTTGCACCTCTGACCACGGTTGCATGGCCAGCACAGGAAAGGTTACATTAGCAATAGGGCTTTACATGTTCCACGTTTTATACTGACCCATCACTGATCTATCTTTGCTTTGCATTGCTTTTTAAAACTGTTGCTGCAGTAAAGAGTACATTTAAATTCAGTTTATCATTTGGGGATGTCGTCTTTTTAGAAAATGTGTTTTCATGTTTTTAGCTAGGCTTCCCCATTTATGCAAGCTGCACCCAATACCAGGTTTGCAAAATCAATGTATAAGCCACAGGAAATATGGTATTATTACAGCTCTACCAAGATACGAATAGAGAGAGACTTAAGTGCTCTGCCTTGGCTTCAGAATGCTCCCATTAGTGATTCTTATGAACAAGAAGCATGTTATCTGCAAAATGACAAAGTTAAAGGCCCATCCTTAGGATGAGAATTCAGGACATATTCGATAGAGCTGCAGTTGCTGAGTAGGAACAACCATTTATATGATAATTTTCCCCTTGATCAGAGTAACAATACCTCAACTAGGTTGTCAAGAAGATATCGGTTGTTGCTATGGAAGAGTGGTTTTGCTCCAGCCACTTTATCTGCCCTCATTTGCAAAATTACAAGACTGCAAAAGTCTTATTTAAATTATTTTCTCCCATTTGTATCTCAGCAGTGAGTTTCTTTCTGCAGCAATAACACAAGTTATATCATTAGAATAAATGGAAACAAACAAGCAGTAAATGTTTGTGTGTAAAAAGTAGTTGACATGTGTTGGGAGCTGTTAGAAAAGCACAAGTTTGGTTGTGCATGGATGTGTGAAACTTTCTCAGCAGCAGCACTTGATTAACCACTGACCAGGGTTTTGATTGTTCTACTCAAGGCTTCCATGAGCAAACGTGTACTGTTCACTGCATTTATTTTATGTGTTTTAATTCTATAATTAAAAATATATATATAAACATTAACTGACTGTCTAAACATTCCATAAATTTAGCTGCTTAAGATTTTTGCATAGTACTGTATGTCTAAAGCATTACTCATTATACTGTGTTTCCCTGGCCTGGCAAATTAGAAGTCTTTTAGCCATGCCTAAGTAATAAACCCACCTGGGACATGCCAGCCAGGCTGTGGGTACATAGTTCACAGTGTCTTCATGTTCTTGCATTGCAAGGCTTGTATGTCCAAAAGTCTCAAATTGCTTTGTCCAGCCGCTCAGTGGTTAGAGGACACCTGTCTGTGCCGGAGGAATCTCCAAGGTTGGTCCCAGCCTGGTAGGCAGTCAGCTGCTACAACCTGCTTTCTACAGTGTTTCATATTCTGATTCTCATGATCAAAAGCAGTAGGTTGTTCCAAGAATGTTTGCATGGATATCTAGGATTTGTGTTGGTTTCACAAAGGGACACTGGGGAGTCCTCTCCATCTGGTAGAATGTTGGCTTAGTGTCATTTCTCTGTGTAAGCTGCTTCAGAGATAGACAGTGCAGGGGCAGAGATTAGAGTGAAGCTATTCAGAGAGACGGCCCTGGCTTTATACACCAAGCTCCACCAAGACATAGTACTGCTCATCTCATGTCAGTTCACCTTTGTTTTCATCTCAGATTCCAACTGGTTTTTCATGCACCATAGGAGCCCATGAGCTTGGATCCCATTCTCAAGAGAACAGGTCATGCTATGAGGTCAGCACACAGTGCTTTCAGTCTTGCATGGGGTGACCCATGTGAGCCTCCTTTTCCACTTTCTTTCTTTGATCTTGAGCCATGGAGATCAAACCGCTAAGGGCTAATGACAAATCTGTAAGAGACTTTTGTCTTTGGCTCACTGTAGGCATCCAGGCTATATGTTAGCACAAGGTAAGGAAAATGACCTTCCTGCCGAGTTCTAAAAAAAGGCCACCACCACAAATATCATCTCATTTCTGATTCCTTTATGGTTACTCCAGTTTTCCCAACATGTACTCAATAAGACACATATGGCATAATGATTCTAGGCAGAATGAAATTAATAAAACACCACTGAATTTTCCAAACATGGGCTTGAGTTTGTTTAGAAAATGATGACATGAGTTTATTCTCATTTTCAGCAAATAGATTCTTAGTACATATCCAAGAAAAATGAGAAAGAGTGAGCATTTGATAAAGCGCAGGAGCAACAGAGGAATAGGATAAGAAAAACCTAAAGAAATAAGCTTAAACCAGCAAAAATAATTTAAATTAAGTTGAACTTTCAAACTTCCAGAAAAAAATTGCATTTGCCATGAACATAACAATACACAATTGGGAAAAATCTGAATCAGAAAACCATTATTGATACTGGAGGAAATTTGCTTATGCTGCAAGTGCACATAGAGACATACAGACATACAGACACAGTCACAAAATAAAAGTATGGTAAGGTAGTGTTGGAACATTATATAAGCCTATAATCATTCCCATCAGAATGCTTTAAACAATAAGATTACTAAGATCTTGGGAGAGTTCTTTGCTTTTACCCATCATGAAGAACTTCCTGTGTGCCTCCTGGGTAATGAGAAGCCTTTATAGGCCATAAATTAGAACTAAAGCAGCTGATATCAATTAGTACAGATAGGGGACAGGGTTTCTCTCTCAATACTGACAGATTTCAGGTGATCTTCTGGCTTTCTATGCCATTTTGCACCTTGTTATCTTCATGTGTTCAATACTTTTCCCCTGTGTCTTTTCACTTTATTACACATAACTCAATTTATGGACTTAAATGATTAGATGTATTTGCATGAGTTAAATACTTGCGTTGATATTGACATCTGATGCAAATTTTGTGTCAATAGTCAACTTAGAAATACCCCTACTGATAAAAATGCTGACTTGTCAAATACTTATTCTCCCCTCTGTATACTATAAAATCAAATAAATAAAAAAATAGAAGAAATAAACAAGCACTGAGTAGCTGGCAGTGGTGGCTTGAACTGTATTGCACATTATATGATAATAATAATGATAGGTCAATAGTGCGTGACCTAATTTCATTGTATAACTGCAACAGAATTGTACATAATTTCACAGTATATTAGCAGCAGTATTGCACATTATGTCATGTAATACATTGGATAATAAGTAGATTATTGCACATTGAAACAGTGAAACAGCATACTGCATATACAGGTTTACATTGTGTGGGAGGAATTAAAGAGAAAGATGACTCTGCGAAGAAGGATTTTCTGTGGTTGAATAATGACTAAGATGTAATAGCCATAACTGAGTGGAACCAGTGGCTAAACATTGGCAGTGGTGCTGTGACAATTAACCAATCAGCTATGTTGTTTTGGTTTTATAGCAACTGTTGTTAAGGATGGACCATCTTTATAGAAGACAGGCCAAAATTTCATTGAACCTTATGAGAAGATGTGAAATGTCAGGTTAAAGGGGCTAGAACTTCCCGTTTGCTTTTGTGGGATTTCTGGAAAGCGTGTTCATTTAAGGGGGAAGCTTGGATGGACTGAGTGAAAAACGAAGCATCTTTATCCTCATTTCAGACACCTACTGTCACAGCTCTGCTGAGATACGAGGACGAAGGGGAGGGAGGTATAAGTGCTATGTATTGTCTGGAGAATGCACCCAACAGTGATTCTTATGAGCAAGACACATGCTTCCAGAAGCTCAAAATGACATTCATACATCATTCATGAGAACAGGAGTTCTATCCCTTTTGCAGTAGGGCATTACATGCCTCATTTAGGATGTCGCACAATATCAAGTAAAGCTTATGTTCCCCAGCACACTGCATCTTTGCAGGCATTCTTTTTTTTCAGAATCATTTACTTCACTGCAGTGATGGATGAATCTAACTCTCCATTTTTGCTCCTCCCAAAAAATCATGATCAGCTCTACTACATTGTTACAGTAGGCAGTAGTGGCCTAGTGGCTAAAACATTGCCCAAAATGAGCCCCGAGCAGAGCTTCACACTTCAACTGATCTTTAGATCTCAAAAGCTGCTGCCAATTCACACACACGCGCAAACACACACCTACACACATGCAGCACCCATGCCAGGGCACAGTAGAGCATGCATCAGCGTATGAGTCAGAGAAACAATGAGAGCATGCTTCAACAAAGCCAATCCCTCCAGTACATGAGTGTATTCTTTCCCATATCAACAAACAGCCTGCGCTAGATTGCCAACATCTATAAATCATTGGTGAAGGGAAGTCGAGAGGGAAACAACAATAGTAGTAGTGTGTGTGTGTGTGTGTGTATGTATTACTACTGTTTTATTCAGATGTGGAGTTATATTGTGTGTGTGTGTGTGTGTGTGTGTGTGTGTGTGTGT
>JBBIGC010000137.1:18310072-18324009 GCA_037576955.1 Lepidarchus adonis
ACACACACACACACACACACACACACACACACACACACACACACACACACACACACACACACACACACAAAGCCATAACAATAACCACACAAATCCTTTATATAATGTATATATTATCACAAAAATAAATAAATAAATTGTGTTGCTTGGTAAACATAATGTATTGCTAAACTACATTGCTTGATGGAATAATGCTTACTTCATTTTTTATTGAACATGTTTTAACAAACATCATTTCAGAAAATGTTGGATTATTTTGTCAAATGTAATAAAAACATGAATATGTGATTTGATCATTTTCATGAACCTTTATCTAACTGAATAAAATTTAAAACAAGAGTTCAAAAGTTTTCAGTGAAAAAAAAAAACATTGAATTGAATTGAAATGGATTGAATGCACTCAGTTAAATTAAAGTTAAGAAAATTTACATTTTTACATTTACATTTTGATTGTAAAACAATAAATTAAACAAGTTTTCAGAATTTCTGTTATAGTTTGTATCTATAAGAGACTCTGGACACTTTAAGCTTGGACCCCATTTGATGAATAAAGATGGGACAGAACTGAGGAAAAGAGAATAATGTAGGGACACAACATTTAACATAATAAACAGAAGGTAGCGATAAGGAAGTTTAAATGGCATATATTAAAAATTAGGACCTTCCATCCTGGTCCTCCGCCAAAATGCCCCTTATTTCAAGACTCTATCTCAACTTTAAAAGCAATAACTAAAATGAGAGAGCACAATTTTACCCTTTTTTTGGCTAACAATGTCCAACAAGCAAAGCAAATATAATGTAACACAGCCTTTGTGACATATTGTCATGCTACAAAATGTAGACAAAGGAACAATGGAGACACAAAGTGATGCTTCCAGTGAACCTCAATCAACATTTACAACATCAACGTTAAGATGGTTTTGCTGTGTGTTAATTATTTGAGATTATCTTTAAATGTATCATATTTTTACTTCCTCTTTCTGTGCTTTTATTTGATCTGTTCTCCCTATTTTCTTTATCTACAACAAGCTGTGCAATAGAAAGCAAATAACACATATTAAGATGACACTGCCATGACACTGTCACTGTCTCAGTTGTCTTCGCATAATGGCAAACCCAGCACATGCACTATACGTTTAGCTTGAGGCACAAGACACTCCATAGTCTTTAACAATTTGCTTATGAGAACTCACTGCATGTGACTTACACTCTGTTATACCCTTCTTCCCCCAGATGCAGCTCACTTAAAAAGCTGCAATGCATGCACAAGGTCGCTCAGAGGTCCCCTTGGCCAGGCTTCGCTTCGACAACTCTTTAATGATGTGAGACAATCCACAGAGATTCTCCACTGCAGAGTGAGACCCTGGTGTAACTTTACTGGAGAGAAAAAAAGCTCTCACAGTCCCACTGTTTCACTTCAGTCTAGAAAGAGAACCTGAGTACAGTACAGTACAGACTTACTACTCACAGGCTGTTTAAGGCATGAGGCAAATAAATGAGCTAAAGTGATGAATGAATGGCTGGCAACTCTGTGGATAATAAAGATGATAACAGAGAGAACAGGAATCATTTCATGATGGTGACAGAAGCTGCGCAATGAATCATGCCTTAGTTAGAATTGTGATTTTGCAATGAATGAGCCATTGTCCATTGAAATACAAGTGAACGCTGCATTCAGCTTGTAGTTGAGAATGATTAGGAAACATATTAAAAAATATGACATCAGCTGGGATAAAAACTAGGTATATGTAACTGCAAGTTAAAACCAGACATGGCTACTTACTGTATACCCCCTTACCATCAACTGCTGTGTATAATTCCACCAAAAGCAATGTTACACCTTACCCCATGAGCGGGTCTACCAATAACAGTCATAAAAAAATGTAACATTCAGTACAAAATAAATATAATTAAAAGCTATGCCAAACATTGATACATTTATTTTTGACTACATAATTCATAATAAACAGGCAATATTAATTATATAATAAAGTGTATTTCTTTTACTGATGAATATGTGTGTAAAAATATCTGTTTAACTGTTTAAACTTACATGAAGGTTCTCTTACTGGCTAACTTACACTAGAATAAGATTTGTCAATTTAAACTAAAACTAAACTTCATGCAATTAAATGTACATTGTTTCACATCTCAAACTTTACAAGACATGTTCTTTAAAATTTTGTTACAAAATTGGCTGAAAAAATAGACATATTTTGCTATTATAAACATCATGATTTTGTGATTTTAGGCATTAATGTGCAGCGCTACTGGAGACTAATTAAGATTCCTCTAACTGTCTGCACTGGTGCATTCATGGTCCTGAGGTACTTCTGGGATTTTAACACAGGGACTGAATAGAAAGCAAAGGAGCTTTCTCTTTATGAATATGTACGTCTATATAAGAGACATTTTCAGTGACAATCAGACACGTTCACAGGCTTACGCACACACACAGGCACATACTTTACTGTCTCTGCTGAACAAAGTGCCCTGCAGCTGCGTTAGAGTGGTGCTCAATATCAGGGCAGTGTGTCAGCAAGACTGTGAGCTGAAAAAGCACAAGCACAGAAATCAATCCCACAAGCCCTAGAGTCGCCAGTGCCAGCTATTCACCTGCTTCAAAAGAGGGCAGACAGGAAACCACTGTGTCCTTGTGAGCCAATAAGGGAGAAGGACAAAAGTCTACTATTGCACAATGAGCTAGCATAGTTAACAAAGGCCTGGACACAATGCTAGAGTTATCACATTCTGCTCACACATACTATTGACATCACGTACTGTGCTTTGGGCATCTTCTCAATCAGTCTCAGCCAAACCACGTAGGATGGTCTCCCGCTTTCTGCATGCTGGCATAAAAATTGAGACACTGATGTGGTATGTTAGCATCTAGCATTCTAAGGCTTAGCATTCTGATGCTAAGCAATGTGTCATCTACAATCCAGTACAATAGTAATCACATCAGCTGCATTATGTGTAGTGCAGTGTATGGGCACAAAAATTACTTCTTTCCTCAGGCATTTGCATGTGAGGGAGGGTGTGTAAAACATGCAGGTACAGCTGATTACATATTTTGCGCTATTCACCACATTTTGAGCAACTTGCTGCTGCTGGTTTTGCATGGACTTTCCTTTGCCTTTTAAAACCACATGTAAAATATAAGCTGTTGAGAGATTGATTCAGAGGCACACCACCTGAAAAAAAATCTGAAAAACACTGTTTGCTTTGAGGATCACATGCATCAAAAGGAACAGAACAGGTTGTGTCATGATGCAGCTACATTTAAAACTACACCCCTGTAAAATGCATTTATGGGAAAGCACATTCATCAACACCATGCTCTCTTCATCCATGAACTTCAATTTTGTCTCACTCTTGTTGATTCATTTCACTGAATCTTTTCAACTGTAAGCTTCACACACACAGTCAGTGGTCAGAACCACATGTGGTTTGCGTGATAAGCCGTCGTCTTAGTAAATCAAATGTTAAATTCAGCCGCATTATGAGCCCCTATTGCAGTTGATTCAAGGCACGTAATGCGCCAGTGCCTCTGTTTGTGCATACATCTTGCCTTCTGTGCTTTTCTTTAGTCGGTTCTCAGCTGAATCACTCATAATGCTTTCCAACTTTCTGCACACTGGGACAATAATCGAAGCACTGGCCTTGCATGATAGTGTTTAGCATTCTGAAACTGAAGATAGCCAAGGTCCTTAAATCATAAAGCTACAAGGCTGAGGCCTACAGAGTGAGCCGAGTGACTGTAAATGCACCGATGCAGGCTGTATTTCTTGAGCGTGATGTTAATATTACGCATCAATGATGACTTCCCATCACATTGGCAGATTTGTATACAAGGAGGGCACCTTGAACTAAGGAGCCATAAAATGACAAAGCATCAATTTGCAGAGGACTAGGGGGAGCATTGCTTCTCCAGTGTAATCAGCTTGTGTTCCACTCGATGACCAAGAATTCGCCTGCTGAATTATTCAACGCACAACCAGGCAATGCTGTTCTCAAGAGTAGACAGCTAAAAGGATATGAAAACATTATAATAGACCATGCTAGTCCCAAACAGGAGGTTTAATTGCTTTAAGAGTCGACCATCAAGTGGGGTGTATTTATCAAATGGGTGCAGGTGACATGGGGATTGCAGTGGTGGGGGTGGGCAATATGATAGTATTAGTATCGTGATTCACTTTTCTGATTACATTTGAAATGAGTTCTTCCAGAATATAGAATAACTGCATTTATTATAAGGACAGGTTTTAAACAATTATAGACAACATGTAAACAAAAATTGCTTATTAATAAGTAGCTGATTGGAAGTCAACCCATTTAGCATTACCTTTTATATTAGGATATTTTCACAAGTTGAATTTTTAAACTGTTCCTTAGTTTTACCATTGTGCCATTATCTTTGGGTGTACATGTATTTGAAATATATTTATGGGCCACATATGGCATTTACCATTGCAGCGACCATGTGGATCGAGTGCTTTGGGATTGTGTGCCATATTTTCGCACCTCATATGGTGAGAAGCAGTCACCTTTTTCTGGCATGCCTGCAGGGCATTCTATTCACTTAAGGGGAAGGGGGGGGGGGGGTAACACACACACGAACACACACACACACACACACACACACACACACACACACACACACACACACACACAATGCACAAAAATCAGTAATGCAAATCTTCTGTGGATAAAACCTCATTGTCTAAATTGTATGACCCTAGCTGATCAACGGGTTTGTTTCTTGGCTGATATCAGTATATGTGCATATATACTATATATATATTATGTGTGTGTCTGTGTGTGTGTGAGAGGGAGATTGTGGTCACTGGGGACTCCCTCCTGCCTCCACATGTCCTCCCCCTATCCATGCTAATGGCTCTAAACACAGCAGATGGGAGAATGGTAGCACCTAGGGAGTGTGTGTGTGTATGAGTGTGTGTGTATGTGTAGGTGGTGGAACGTGTGATAAAGGGGGAGGGCAAGTGTGTGTGAGACTGAAGAAGGACAGAGTGTATGTGTGTAGCCAGGGTGTTGATTAATACTACAATGGCTGGACCAGAACTAGGCCACACTCCTTCTGCAGAATGTATATGTAAGACTGTATGCACCCAACTACCATGTGCAATATTATTTTGTGTTTATTATACCATTCTGATTCTGATTATTGGGACAAGGTCTTTTGATTGCATATGATTAGTATCATCAGCATTCATCAGATACTCTTAAACTCTTACGAGTATAATGATCTAATGCATGAATCATAAAAATTCCCTCCATTTTGCTCTGTTCAGGATTCCTTTAATGATGTGTATTACCTAGGCAACATTTGCTGAGATTTTATCCCAACTTTGTATTTAATTGCATGTTACACTTGGGATTATAATCTTTTTCACACATGGCAAAAACCTATGACGATAATATTGGTATCAACAGATATCAGAAAAGGCCGCACTGACTGTGGTTAGCACTGTGCCCTCACAGCAAGAAAGTCCTGGGTTTTGTGCCTAGTTGGACCACAGGAGCCTTTCTGTGTTGAGTTTCCAAAGTCTCCCTGTTCATCTGAGTTCCCGCCGGGTTTTCCGGTTTCCTCCCACTGTCCAATGGCTTGTGGTTTAGGTTAACTGGCTACTGTATGTGAATATGGGTTGGCCTCCTGTCCAGCGTGAACCCTACCTTGTGCCTATAGTCAATTGGGATCAGCTCCAATATCCAATCTTCATCAACGGTTTGGAAAATTAACAAAATTCGATATAATTAATATTATTTATGTATATGTGAGACAATTGTTTTGAGCCAGCTGATATTTCAGATATCTTTTGTACTTACTGAACTTTGGAAAAGCAGAATGTTAAGTCGGCATTGGGTTACTGAGCTAAAGTGCAGCTATTTTAGTCATTTTTAATTTAATTCTGTTGAAAAATAATGATTCTTAACCATGCAAAATTAACAAGCTGGATTTTAGCCCCATTTTCTACCATGTTTAATGAATGTACCAATGTGTTTGGAAGACCATTAGGTATCGGCATCAGTCTGCAGTTCTCATATGAGTGTATCCATAATGTCTATCACATATTGTGAAAATTGGGTTTGTAATATTACACACACCCATCATATAAAGGAGCATGTACTTTAAATTCAGTGCTTGATCAGGCTGAATACTGGCTGAAAGTACCTGTAACATCTTCACTCGCTCTGTCTGCTTGTGTTCTGCTGTTTGTGCACTCCATTCCTTCCACATATAACATCCCATCTTTTGATTGATTCCCTGCTATGCTCATTACTCCTCATATGCATGGCATATGAAAATCTTCAAATGCTGCACGCCGCTGACTATTGTATATTAATAGAGGGTATTAGCATAGGCTTTTATTGAAATATTCATAGGCACAGTAGCAGCAGGCTTAATGATGCCGCCACATTAGCAGGTTGTGGGGCTCATGCAGTGCGGCTGGTTGTGGCTGCTGGCAGCATGAAAGGCAAAAAGGGTGTGGATCAGGAAAGGAAAAAAACCTTACTGTATATGACTGTGACCTAAAATCAAAAGTGGAGGTGGGTTTATGAATGACTTTTTAATGTTATGGACATTTAGCATCTCTGGAATACTATTTTCATCAGCAGATGATGCTGTATGGAGGCAATAAGCCTAAGGTCTAAGGGAGCGTTTTATCTGTTTCTCTGAGCAAGGGCAGAAGGCCCTGTGCTGGTGTGGATTAGAGAGGGAGGCTGTTAGCAGATTTGCACTCACGCTTTCTTCACCCATGACCTACTTTACTTTTTTCTATATTTGCTTCCTGAAACCCTTTTTCAGTGTGGGGTCTGTTACTCATCAGGCTAAAGATGCGCTATTTGTTCTCTAATGACCCATATCAGCCAAAAACAAGCAGGACAAAGCTCTCTTACCGAATGTTTACAGCCCGCCTCAGTGGTAAATGAGGCATGCAATTAAGAGCCATGAAAAAGGTTTACACCAGGCAGAATACTCTATGATCTTTAAATGACTTACAATTGCTCTTTTAAAAAGAGTGGCACAAATGGTACTTTGGATAATGCTAAATGGTACTTTGGATAATGCTAAAGAAGGGTTTTGGTTTCTTAAAACAATGTCTTTGAAACTGGTCCACAGGGACTTCTAAATGGTCCACATTTGGTTTGTTACACCTCTGTGCATTGCACGTTGGGTTGGAGCAAAACATGGACCATTTGAGGATCCCTGAGGACAGGTTTGAGGACCACTTCATGTCATTGTGAACACACCATCACACTCACAGTTCACCACAATGAACTTTTATGCATTTAACCCATCACATGTTGTAGAGAGCTATCAACAGCACTGTAGCGGGACGGTACCTTGGTCAAAGGTACCTCAGTGATGCTCAGGACTTGAACCTGCAATCTTCTGATTGCAAGGGCAAGGTCCTAAACACTAGGCCACCACTACCCAGAATATTTATGTTCTGTAAATGGAAGGTTCAGTATAGATATGAAAGTTTCTCCCACATTTACATTTACATCATTTGTAAATGTAATTTAAATTTAAATTTAAGCAATTTTCTCCAGGACAATACAGTTTTTTGATTCTGATTCTGATTTGGGAGATGCTCCTATCCTGAGTGATGTACACAGTGCTTTGTAGTCTACAGACAAAATGTGTCCTTTACTCCAGTAAACCTAAGCTTGGGTTAAGAGCTGCTCGTCTATTAATATCTTACCAGAGTAGAAGTTAAGTCTTTACATTGTAGATATTATTGGTTTTAAGAATGTTTGTATGTCTGGGATATGTAATTATTGATGAACAAGAGGTGGGTCTTCAGTCTTTGTTTGATGCCTTTTCTGGGGAAGTTCATTCCACCACTTTTGGGCCAGAACTGAACCATTAAACCATGTAGAAGTTCATTAATCTTTCAAAAGGTTCTTCATATTCCTCTCATTTACAGTATAGGTTGCCTAAATGGGGCAGTGGTGGCCTAGCGGTTAGGACTTTGCCCTGAGGTTCCCTTGAGTAAGGTACTGTCCCCACTACACTACACTATACATTATTTTGTCATTTGTTTATACTGTTTGGACTTTTCTTGGACAAACCCCAAATATACACATGAGCCTTTTCTGAAAAATTGTAAAAGATCACTGATTTAGAAATGTTTCTACTGTGCAAAACTAAAACTGTATTTTACAATATTGTTCACTGTAGTAAGTAAAGACGTGTAAAAGCAGCAACTCTTTTTTTTCATTTTTTTACTCTTCTAATGTGTTCTGCCAATATATGCCCACCACTCTCTTCTCCTCATCAGGGCTGAAGGCGGCAGAGATCAATACGGAGACATTTCTTATCAAGAGTGTCTTTGAATAGCAATAGTGTAAAGTGCAGCAGCCATGACGAGCCGACAGTTATTTTCCATCTGATTGCATTATCTCCAATCACAGCCGAGAACATGACATTCTATTATCGTTACACTCAGGCACAGAACAGTGTCTGCAACAACACATTTCCTTCTGCCTGTCTGCCTTTTCTTTGACATTATCTGAATGCAATGTCAAATCTGTGTGCTGCAAATAAGAAAACAGAGAAAACACAATAGTATTTGAGGCCATCACCAAATAACCAGTATTAATATTTAATATCCAAGTATCATTTCAGGCGCAGACAGGGGAAATAGCTTCTGTGCCCTCAGGTTGCAATGGTACTCCAACCCTAATGGAACAGAGGGAAATCCCAGAATTCCCTTAAGACTACCGGAGGAAGTCAAGGAGTAGAGAGTCATCTAGATGACCTTCCAGGAAAGCCTAGCCATACCTCTGACAAAAAATGCATAAGAGCCTCTACCAGACATTAAAAGCATCATATTCTGGGTCTTTTATGTCAGCTTATATATTCTAAACACTAAAAAATATAATTTTTACTTGATTATTTTCCAACCTCTCCAAAGCCTTTAAAAAATTGACTTGACTTCATTTTAATGTAGAGCTTTTAACAACTGTCATTGTCATGAAGCAGCTTTACAGAATTTGTGTCAGTGCCCCCAGTGAGCAAAACTCCCCAAGCTGAGGGAAAATTCCCCAAGCTGGAAGAAGAAACCATCAGAAGAACCATGGCTTAGAAAAAGGAACTCATCCTTTTCAGGTTGATGCCAGATAACAGTAACATCAAAAAAGGAAATGGGAAGGATTCTAAAAGTATTTCTTGAATTAAACTGATCATGTGATTTTAAAGCTGATATTTAAATCCTTTATTGTCCAACATGGGGTAATTTATTCTCTGCGTTTTATCCATCTGAGCCTGTGTACACTCATGCCCAGAGCAGTGGGCAGCCACTGTAGCAGCACCCAGGGAGCAGTAGGTGGTTAGGTGCTGTGCTCAAGGGCACTTCTGCTGGTTCTGGGAATCAAACCCACTCCTCTAATTATTAGGCTACAGCTGCTCATGTTTTGTAGATAAAACCAACCACAACACCAACACCAACAGCCCTTTCTACTAAACCATTTCTCTTAACACTTGTTTTGCATTGCTTCAGTTATAGACAGTAGGCCATGTGGTTCCATGCATGATGGGCTTCAGAAGTTCTTTCTGTAATCAGTGTGATGCTCATATGAGGAACTCCTGTTCTAAACTGGTATCTTCACACCCTGGATTGGCCCAAATGTTTTGTCATATGGACATGTTGCTGAATCCCCTCAATGTTTAGGATAAAGAGCCTAAATAAAAATGTTGGTACCATTCATACCTGTACACTGAACTGTCTTCACAAGATAGCAACTTCACAGATATATAACACCGGCATGACACTGAATACAGAAGTCTGTTTGTTAGCCTTTCTTCACCCTGTTCATCACTGGTCAGGATGTCACAGGACCACCTGTGACATGTGGATCTTTCTCATAGTGCATAGTAAATGGTTTCCTTTCAGCATTATTAGTTACATGTGAAATTATTGATTACAATTTTTGGTTGGTGGACACCAACACCACACAAACAGACTATGTGTCACTGCTGTGTGTCACCACCATTGGTGGTCCTCTGAAGGTCCTGACCAATGTTGAACAAGGTAAAAGGGGGTAATGACTAATTCAGAGAAAAAAATGTATGAACAGAGATCGTGAAATAGACACAAATTTGGCATTACAAAGTGGTCAGTGTATGTATGTGTAAAAATGACCTCTTGTAACTTGAAGATGGATAAGATAAACTATTTAATGCTCAGTTTATTAACATATGTCAGTGATTTGGATTTTATTACATAACAAAAATGAAGATTAGCAGTTTTAGCATAACGATTTACACATGTGGACTTTCACACTGTTTACAAATGACAACAAAGTATTTTATTTCAGAATTAACAGGGAATTTTCCCATTTAATTATCTATAGACCTTTATAAAACCCATAGTAGAAAGGTTTGCTTTCTTTTAGTTCTGTTTATTTAGTACAAGGTAAGACTTCTGAGAGAATTTCTTGCTAAAGAAACACTGGGTCAGGAAATGTCTTATCGTTTCTGTCCAGAAAGGAAACTTCACAGAAAACAAAAACAATCTTGACATTGTAAATTAACAGAATTTAACTTACTTCAAAATAATTTGGGACTGTTTGTATTGGTCCAATCATCTAGAGGTTTTCACAAATAATGTAGTAAAATTATGTGAGTGCTGTGTTTGTTTGTTAGTTTCAGACACTGACCATTTCATTTTTTAAACAATATCTGTAATGAGCACTAATGACCATGCATTGCCTTTGACATTAGCAGGTACACTGTGATTGGATGTAAGTGATATTGTCTATAAGAATCTACACACTATGCACAAAATATTAGTGTTGAGGTTATATTGCTACATATTGCTATTGCAAAACCTTTCAATATCTGAATGGGTCTATATCAGTGTTTCTGCTTAAAAAGGCTTGTGAAAGTACTTACTCTGTTCACTGCCCCCTCCAGCTGTTTAGTCCACATTTGGAAACTAAGCTTTAAAAGAAGCCCTTTTCCAAACCATCACAAAACCCAAAAGATACACATACACCTCCATATTTAACCTATAGCAGTTTAGCTCCACCCCTTCATAAGAAGAAGTTCTGTGATTGGGTAGAGGCCCATTTTGGGGAACCCATGGCCAAATGGTTAGAGAAAAGGGTTTTTGACTGAAGGGTCATGGGTTTGATTCTCTGAATCAGCCAGCAGACTTGCCCTTGAGCAGGGCTTCTAACCCCTACTGCTTTCTGGCTGTTTACTGCCTCAGGTGGGTTAAATGCAGTTAAGGATTAAAAAGAATTCATTATATTGCATTTGCATATTCCAGTCTTCTGTAAAATCAATGTGGTAGAGAGTAATACTAAGATAACAATTAAACGGGTATATTGTGCAGTCCTGTTCTGTTGTCTTCATTCTTTCACTACTTGACAAAGAATAAAAACACCTAAAGCCTTCAAAAGCCCAGCTGCACCACTCTGAGTGTGAATATGTTGAGAAAGTGTTAACCAGGTGATAATTGAATTTTACATGTGGTTGCCTAACCGCTGTGCAGGACTCTCAGAACACAAGCCTCAATTACTCCAGAGACTCAGTCCATTACAGCGATGGAGAACACAGCAATACAATGGATTTCAGGGCTGTAATCAAAACACATGCAAACACGGGTGACGAAGCAATTAAAGCCTCAGACATGCATGGCTAGAATCAAAAGGAATAAATATAACAGTCTGTAAAGACAACAGCGTCTAAATTCCATTCTCCTGTGTCGTCTTCCATGGCATCGGTTCAAAGAACCTGCCGCTGCACAGGTATTCACTGGGGTGGACCCAAAATAAAGCCTAAAAACGGTGCGGCTTTATTTTACTAAACCTCAAACCACAGTCAGGGTTTTTAAACCGTTTACAGGAAGAAATCTAATTGTCCTGGTGAACTGAAATTACCCACAATGCAATAAGTGCTCCTCAGAGACCACTGGTCACAGTGAAAGGGGGGCTGGGGATGCTGCTGTCTTCAGTTTCAGCCAGACACAAATTAAGTATTGCTCTTTCGCCTCTCTCTCTTTCTCTCTCTTTCTCTTTTTTCTCTCTCTGTCTTATTGTCTCTCTCTCTCTCTCTCTCTCTCTCTCTCTCCATCTCTTTTTCTCTCTCCTCTCTCCCCCTCCATCTCTCTGTCTAAGTGTCTCTTGATCTCTCACTCTCTCTTTCTCTTTCTTTTTCTCTCTCTCTGCATCTCTCGCTCTCTCTCCCTCCTTGTTATTATGTGATTTTTTTGGTCTAATTAAACAATGCGCCAAAGGTCTCTCTCCCTCCCTCCACTGTAAATGGCAGAAAGCCTTTATGTTGCTCAGTGTCTTCTGTGGTGCTTATAGAAGTGTGTGAGTGTTATTTGTGTGAGCCCATAGTTGTCTTTTCCACATAATATCTCTACTCTAAATCTCGCACTGCGACAATTATTACACAGCCCTGTATGCTTTTGACATGCATTATGTATTCGCATGCTTTGCATTCTCAATAGCTCTTTACCAAGTAAAATGAAAGGTTGCGAGCTTCAGTGGCCTCTGCTGAGATGACTGGGACACATATTGCTCCCTCGCGCATTCAGCATCATTGGAATGACTGATTAACAATAAAAGTGACGGCCAGACGCCGGGAAATCAACATAAATGCCACTGTCGTCCTTTTGAATAATGCTTTTGGCGAGTCCATTCAACTCAAGTTCTTTTAATTTCGGAACCCTAGCGCACTGTGGTCACTACAAACGCATACCAAACAGGCCAGCAGATACACAAACACTGCATAATTCATTTCTCTGCTCAGAAGAACAAGCTATCAGTTTGTATGTAGGACTAATGGCCAATAATTTAAGCTACCTGTTTTGGAAACAAAGGCCATTTGTTATTTGGCTATATTGTACTGTATGTTACTGTACTTCACCCACACTACCCATTTGCTGTATTACTCTGTGAGATACAGTCTTTGGCACAACAGATAGATAAACACTGCTGCAAGAACAAATGATCAGTCCTTACAGTACTATGTGCACTGAAGCAGCTTTTGCCATGTTGCTGAATTAGATACAGTATTGTTCTTCTACTGACACTACATCATTTCTTGACAGTAGCTACAAAGGCCAAACAAACTCCATTTTGGTCAAGGGGCAAAAATAGAATATCAGCACACTACACACATGCTCCCTTTACGACGTGCACTTCCTCTGCCCTTCCACAGCAAGGCCGCCTGGGTCTTCTCAACAGAAGGCCGGTACCCAACAGACAAATGAAAGAAACTCAAATGTGAGTGCCATGTAAAGTTATTAATAATAGCTTAATTCCATGAATGGTCTTTGGGGCCAATAATCATGAGCAGTGGTGGACTTGTGGTTAGGACCTAAGGATTGGAAGGCTGCAGGTTCAAGCCCCAGCCCAGGTACCTAAGAGGAACCCTTTAGCACCCTGTGTGATAGTTGCCCACTGCTCCACAAGGTCATGTTTTAGTGTAGAGCTTTGGTAGAGTGTTTTCACAATGAGAAATAGTCATTTTCACTTTAGTTTCTAAACAGGAAGCTGTAATCCATAGGTAGCCCTTTTAGACAAACACACAGGCAGCTTGAATCATTCGCCACTTGCATTTTGCATGAAGCATAGATTAGATAGAATTTTTATGATCTGTTCTTGCTGAAGCTAAGCAACAATAAAGCAAGCCATACAGTAGCCTAAAATGAGCCATAGTTCTGCACAGGATCCAGCCTTAAAACTGCTGATAAAAAACATGTAGTGCCAACATTGCACAATTACAGGAAGAGACCTCAGAATGGACTCAGCTGTGTCCTTCCAGTAAATACATACTCAGCTACGGTATCCCCTTTACTGGACAGTGCCTGAGAGAGTGACACACACACACACACACACACACACACACACACACACACACACACACACACACACACACACACACACACACA
>JBBIGC010000137.1:18398423-18410575 GCA_037576955.1 Lepidarchus adonis
ACAGTTGAAGTGAACCTATGATGAACATTACAGACTCTCATCTTTTTAAGTGGGACAACTTGCAGAATCGGTGGCTGCCAAATACTTTTTGCCCCACTGTATGTATGTATGTATAATCACTGTCAAATGTCAAATTGTCATCATAACATAACATTTATCTTTATTATACTATTTTTGCACTATTTAATAACATTTACATTGTATAAGCATGACAAATTGACCAGTAGAAAAGGTACAGAAAAACCTTTCAGGTTTTCTAGTGGCAGTGGTGATGTATGGATTTCTCTCCAATATATAATATGTACAGAGCATGTACCAACTAAACTCATCTGGCACCTGTGTTAAAGTTTAAATACCCAGTCATTCACATGCTGTGCTGACCTCAATAAGGGCATTAGTAATGGTATAATGATCCCATGTCTAGACTTTCGTGAGAGGGCTTTCTGTAGTTAAAAAAGTTTTTCTGTCACAACTCTGGCACAATATTCACTTATTAGCCTAAGCAAGCCTGTAATGCTGGATTTAGTTGCTGATTTTGATAATAGAGTATTTCACTATTTACTACAGTAGTACTATACACAATATGCTCCATTATTTTAAACAACAAAATGGCAGCCCTGCTGGTTGACTTGCTACGTTGCCCCTGTTGCCCCTTTTCAACTTGTAGATTTCAATAGTAAGTACTCTCCAACTAGCACATCATGAGGGTATTTTTTGCAGGGTATCAGTCAGGTAGCGTAGCATTGTTTGTATTCATGGTACAAGTAGCTCACAAATTTCTGCTAAAAAAATTAATGTAAATGTTATTTCCAGCACCTACCATTTGTGAACAATTTGGCCACAACCAGAGTTTGTGCAAATGTTCGTGTATCCCATGTACTGGGTTAACAGAAACAGACCAAGAGTCTAGTTGCAGCAGTCCACAAAGTTAGGTAAATTGATCTAAACATGAATGCACACACTTTTGTGCACTTTGAACCAAAGAGGCTTTCCAAATGAAATAGCCATTTGCCTTTGTTAACTTTTTTTAGGACAGTGACAATAGAAGTGATGAATTGAAAAGAGAATCAAATACTGAAACAATTTATTTTAAACCAAAAAGTAACTGCAAATATTAACTCAGAAAAATACAGAAATGTATTTTATTACATTTCATAGTGCGTTACTGATGAATAAAACTTTACAAAACATTTTCTTACATTCTTTAATGTCATGAACACCAGGATACATGTCAGCAGAAGTTTAAAGGCTGTGCAAATAGTTTCAAATAGTGGTGCCACCCTGGAGAGTTCAGATCCAACACCTGCATAGTTAGTCCCCCCTGAGGGCCTTAATCATCTAGATCAAGTGTGTTAAATTAAAGTTAGAGCTGATATCGGCAGGGTGGCAGATTTCCAAGAAAACAGTGATTGTCTGTTAGCAAAACACAAATTATGATAAAAATTATGAAAATAAGAAGAAATCTGCTGTGGCTCCTTGACATTCCAGATAAATACTAATAAATAACAATAAAGAAGCTATTAACTGTACTAAATAAGACCAGTGATGCACCAATGTGGGATTTTTCCAATTCTGATATCTTTTGTTTACGTATCTGCTTATGCTGTTTTTTAATATCTGCCTATACTAATATGATTCCAGAATCATTGTGCATCTTTACCAAAAATGTTCTATATGTTTTAGTAATCATTTATGGCATTACAATAATCATACATACATACATTTAAAATAGTAAGGGCTGCATTTTAAATTATATCCTTTATTATCCAATATTGATAAGATTTAACTGGAGTTCAGTAATTAAATTATTCTTTCAGAGCTTGTGATTTGGCACTCAATTCTGACAAAAGCTTGACTTGGCTTGAGTACAAAACTACAAATGAAATACTGGTTTAAAAATTTGTAGAAAAAAATTTAACTGCAAATGAAATACTGGTTTAAAAAAATCTGAATTCTGTATTTTCCCCAAATCATTTATCCATGGTAATACTTTATGGATCATTGCTATGAGCAGACTTGTCATAGATATTTTTTACAAAGATGTAGAGCTTTTTCTTTTTTTTTTTTTACATGATTGCAGTCATTTAAACTGACCACTGTTACTTATAGTTATTACACACATTACATTTAGTCACAAAAGTAGAGTTTATTGTTAAGGCCAAAAAAGCAATCACATTCTTCTGGATGACCAATAATCTCTGTGTTTTTCTGTCCCATTAGCTGAGCTTCCTCCCCCCTACACAGCCATTGCCAGCCCAGATGCAGGAGGTGTGCCGGTCATTAACTGCAGAGTGTGCCAGTCTCTTATAAACCTGGATGGCAAGCTCCATCAGCACGTGGTGAAGTGCACTGTCTGCAATGAAGCCACAGTAAGAAAACGTCTTCTGATCTACGATTAATGCTTAGTCATCCACAGCGTAGGACCTACATTCTCTCTTTCCCCCTCTCTCGCTGTCACTGTGCTTTGCACTCTTTTCCTGCTGCCTATGGACTGATGTCCTCTATGGGTTCTAGCCACTGTAAATGATGTCTTAAAACAGGTCTATATTAAACAGGAAGAGAAAATCGCTTCTGGCAACTTTTATCTCGCTGTCTTTTCCTCTCTGACTACTCACTGTGCTTTGAGCTACACACACTTCTTCAACTCTCTCACACTGGCTTTTCTCTTCTGAGAAGATGTTTATCATAGTTCAGTCCCTGCAGCTCATGTCCTGCACAGGAATTACAGCATGCCGTCCACATCAAGGACAATATCACTGCTCTTGAAGTAAAAACGGTGGAGATTGTCATTGGCAGCTGAGATCTGAAAGCTCTTGATAGCTCCCTCACAATATCTATTTACCGCAAACAAATACATTTTTGGGGAAAAGCCATTCAAACAACCAAGAAAAAATATATTATAAATTATATTATTCCATATTAATATAGAGAGAAAGCGAGAGAGACCACTGCATTTGTTGTGAAATCCTCCATTTTGTGCAATGTTTCAGATTGTAGTATTGCAGTTCATTTTGATATAAATTATATATGAGAATAAATCAAATAAAATTAAAATACACATTCCACATGGTAGTTTAACATTAATAATAGTAGTAGTATTATTAATAGTAGAGAAAAATAAATTGTTATAATAAAAATTTGTATTTAGTTTTATTTCACATACAGGCATTAGACATTTCTTATATATAGTTATACTTCTTATATAGTTACACTCCTTATATCTAAAATGGCAACAATATTTATAGAGAATTTTAATCTGAGAATACGTTATAATTGCAGGCCAAGTCGTAACAGTGCTTTTTAATGAGGCTGTGAAAATACATAATGTTGTTCGCACAGCAAATCAATGATCAATGTGTGTTATGTTTGTTTCACAAATTTAAGTAGAAAAAAAAAACATTTATATGAGTTTAATACATAGGCTCACACAGGACAGCTGCCATTTTCCTTTGTCACTAAGCAACGCATGAGCCAATCAGATTCTTTGCTTAGTCATGTAGACTTGGTGGTGCAGCCAAGTGCACTGGGATGCTTAACAGAGCTTCACGACTGGGAGCTCAGAAAGACAGTGGTAGATTTCACACAGTTTAAACTGTGTGTGTAATCCACCCCGCTAGCTTTGTCTGTGTTGTCATATACAAAAGGATATAGCAGGTCCATCAAATAAGATTATCAGATTTCACAAAGGGTGATGTAAATGTGTGTAGTTGTCCAGAAATGATCCTCTGTTCATTTTCTTTTCTTTTTCTGTTCACTTTAGTTCTGAACTTTGTGGAGATGTTGTCTGGCTTTTGTCTTCTATTGTCTAGTTTACACTTAGTTTACCTTTATAATATATTCAGTCTGTTCTTAGCTGCATTTAACTCATTAAGGGATATTGGTAACAGCATGGTGTTCTGATTTTAAATTAGAGCTTATTGTGCTTTGATAAAGCTCATGAGCTATGACTCAGCACAATATATAGTAATTAGTCTTGAGGAGGGAATAATACATTATGGATATTTGCTATAATAATGGAATTATGTGGTGCAGCTGGTGAAGCTTACAGAATGTATTTCTGTAGAATTCAATGAGTTATTTGCCAAATAAGGTGCTTGTGGTGAAAAACTTGTGTTTGAAAGTGTCTAGGCAAAGGCTCTTAATGAGATTTTAGGCTTAGACTTTACGAAATGAAATTCCAAAAGATGAGAGATCTTTTATTTTGCAATGCATGCTTTTTGTGAACCTACTCATGGGCAGCACAATGTATTGTTTGTTAATCATTATTGCAGTATTAGCCTTTGCAATACTGATCACACAGGCGGCTACAAAATGATTATGAGCCATTTTTTTTGGTGGGTGTGCTGAGAGCATCCTGAGTCCAAACATTCCAGAAGGGTTTAACTGTAGGTGTTTTTGATTAATCAAGGCATTCACATGAGAACAAAAGCATCAAATTTTTGGGCAGGTGAACCATGTCACATAAACAGTTCAGCAGTATGACATAGTTTGTGAGCCCTTAAAAATGGTCTATATCTTTATATGAATGTAACATAAAATATCATATGATTTTCAAAGAAACCCTAACTGTTGAGGAAGAAAGCCTAGTTAAACTAATGATTTTTTGTAATAGTCCAGTTTGGTAAGCTAAACCGTTAGCTTGCCAAAATCTCCTCTCGCCATTAAAAAGGCTGCAGAACAGTTTTCCTTTCATGTTATTTACCTCCTTAAACTACCATCCTTGCATCTAGCCATTACCACAATGTGCAAAGTGTCTGGTGTATTTCTCCAGCAGAAGCTCGCCAAACTTGGGTTCATGTAAGCAATGTAGCTGCTACTGCTGCTGCTGCTACTGCCGCCACCACTGTTTTCTCATTATTAACTCATGCCCGATTAACTCATGCAGGTAATAATGCTGCAGGGGCTTTATTAACAGCCAGTGATATGCATGAACGTCCATGTCCACGAGCAGCCTGCATATACACGTTACTTTTTCCGTGTCGCTAACCCACATTCCAAAATGGACTCCCAACTATCAGCAAGTAATGCTCTCTCCACCCCTTCTCCGCCTGCATTAGCCACTCGTTCTCCGTTCCAATTACTACACAGTCTATAATGCATTGCTCCCCATGAAACATGCCACATCTCACAACACAGTATCTCGAGTCCAATATTGCCATAAAGCAAGTAGACATTCAATGACATTCTGCTACCATATATAGCAGACAAACGGCACAACAACAAAACAAACCAGCGCCGTAATGACCCCCATGATCCAATTGGACAGCTCGCCACCCCCGCCTCTCGTCACATTTCAGGCCCAGCCTAATGGGGTTGGGCGAATGGGGTTTGACAGTATTTGGTCATGTAATTATTAAAAATAATATCCAATAATATATCTGTGTGTGGCAAACATAAAATAAATCCTTAGGATTATCATATTATTTGAAGGTGAAATCAGAACCTTAGAAAAAGACCTCCCATAAACCTGAAAATGATTACAGGACTGTCCTTTGGTCTCCACCAATCAACAATCATACAGATAGTGTACAAATAGTGACCATTGTTACGCTACCCAGAAGTGGTCAACCATCAAAGGAAACCACAACTGCAAGGCATGTATTAGTCTGAGAAGTTACAGAGGAACCTAAAGTAACTTAAGTAACTGAAGGCCTGTCTCACACTGGCGAACACAGGAGAACACTGAACATGTATGGCAGGGTAGCAAGGAGACATTGCTGAACATCTACAGCTTGCTAAAGATCATAGGGACAAACCAGAAAAGCATCTGGAAAAAACAGAACAACACCAATGTAACAACATAAATTGTATTTTGTCCATGTTATCTGACTGTTTCTTTTTTCATAGCCCATCAAAAACCCACCGACAGGAAAGAAGTATGTTAGATGTCCCTGCAACTGCCTGCTAATCTGTAAAGATACATCTCGAAGGATAGGATGCCCTCGGCCCAACTGGTAAGTGTAAAAAATGCCGGTGTGACTACAATACAACACAATGGGCACACATTTTCACTATGCAGGTAAACCTCTGGGAGGTGCTGTCCAGTCAACAAAATCTGGCAGGTGAAACAGAGGCACCTGACTCTTTGAAACACAACTAAATAGATGAGAAAAAGTGATGTATGGTACAGAGCAGAACAGGACGCTTGCACACACCGTGGTGAAGGTGAAGACCTATGAATTTTATATGAACATTATTGTATTATTGATCCCCCTCAGCAGACGCATCATCAACCTGAGCCCAGTGATGGTGATCCCAGAGGAGCAACCTGCCCAGCCGGCACTCCCTGTTCAGCCCGAAGGCATGCGCGTGGTGTGCGGCCACTGTGGCAACACATTCCTCGTATGTACAAAAGACCACATTTATTATTAAAGTTAAAGATACGTTCCATGCAAAATGGGTAGAAACATGATCTAGCTAAAATTAGCCACCATAATGTAATATTTGGTCACATGACTTTTCAATGGTAAAGTGATATTAGCTTTTTGCTAAGCAGATTGGATAGTAGGTAAGGAATGGTCTACTTTCTGCATTTAAATTGATAGGTTTCATAAATTTCATGACTTTGAGCTATTCAGGAAGAATGGCTTTCACTTCCTTAGCATAGTGTCAAGTCATATGACCTCATTTTGACCATGTTTTGCTCAAGTTGACTTCACAGTTTAGTGACAGTTTTGCATGGAATGTGCTTTTTTGTGCTACCATATGTAGCAGAGGACTAGAATCCCTCATTGCCGTAGACATTGTACTCAACGCTTTTGTTATGCCTGTGGCCTCTAGGGCAGTGATGCTGCGTCCCAGCCTTCCTCTGGCCTGCCTATTGATGGTTCCTCTGCTCCCTTCAAGGTTCTAATGCTCAGAACGCTCAGTCCTCCATCAGTTCTTTATGGAAGGACTGAATAACATCCCAATGACCTATAACACAATACGGCCAATAACCAAAATCAGTATTTTACCGATCTGCCCAACGAAGGCAAGATGCAGATTTCAATCAAAACATCGATATACTTTCTTGTAAAGAATAAAATCAAAGTTCCTGTTTTCTTTGCTAATCTCATGGGGCCTCAGTGAAAGCGAAAGCGTGAAATTTCTTTAACCAACCCAAAGCTTTGTGAAGGCAGAGTTCAAATGGTTTGCATGTGAGCACTGTTTGACAGAAAGGAAGAAAGATGTTAGCACATGATTGTGTCGTAAGTTAGCAGGCCAACTTCCATTGAGCCTGTAGATGTTTCGTGTGCAGAAAACATGGAACATGCAGTAAAAACAGTTGACTTACACCAGACCAGGGGTGGGCAGATCCCGTCCTGGAGGGCGAGTGTTCAGCACTGATTTTCCTGCTGTAGAACACCTGGTTCAATTCACCTGCTAAACCTGCAGGTTTAGTAAGTGTTTTTGAGGAGGGAAATCGCCAAACTGGCCCAACAGAACTGGATGTCCCCACCAGTGCACCAGACTTTAGGTGGAGCATTTCAAACAAGGCCGCGGGCCGGTACCGGGCTGCACAAAAAGTTTTTTTTTTAAATACAATCTCAATCCATAGAATCTAAGTATGTTTGAGACTCAACTTTGCTGGTATTAGATATAAGTAGTATAAGCTGGTATAAGTCATGGCAGAAAACCCAGAGATCGAAACTTTTTCTGAAAGGAGCGTTTACACGTTACCATAGCAACCAGAGCGCGGGTGGGAGGAGGACGCTACTCTGATCGTTGTTAGCGCATTTCAGAAAGACTCTGCTAATAAAGTTACATATAATTACACAACAGATTCACGTTTATTATTATATTTACAAAATACCCTTGTTTTTCTTGGACGTATATACTCCTGTTTACAACACTACCAAGTTTACTTTACTTTCTCCACACATATGTACCATTACTGCATTTTGCCTTTGACACACATTACATCTCCTCAATTCCCTCCTACGCAAATTATACATCGAATGACTCGTAGCGCCTACCACCTTAGAAGCTGATTTTCATGAATGAGGTAGTCTTCCTAACTCATTTTAACACTCTGGACTGATGCCAAATTAGAGGTCCAGTTAACCCAAAAGTAGATTAGTCGAGTGAGTGGGCATCTTCTTGTTAATTTATGCTTGTTTTCAGTATGCACTTCTGAAACTGTTTTTATGTTCTCATGCAGTGGATGGAGCTCCGATTTAATACACTGGCCAAGTGTCCACACTGCAAAAAAATGTGAGTTACATTCATCTTTTGTTTTTTTTCAGAGGTGGAGAATTCTAGAAAGTAAAAAATCCTCCCTAAGATTTTGCTCCAACTGCCTGGACAAATATGTTGCTGGATTGAGCTCTTTATAGAAGCCAGGCATTTGGAACAAAATCTTGGGGAGGACTTTTATTGTATGGACAGGAACTCCACCTTTGTTCTTTTATGTCTAATCATGCAGACTCAGGAATGACGAAGATGCTTGTCTGTTCAGGTTCTTGCACTATTAACGGTCAGCCCTGTACTGATTCAAGCGTGTATATTTCTACATGAACAAAATACTTTAAATCACTGTAATTATTGGCATAAATAAGTATACAGAAAGGCTAATATTGTTTATATGTGGAAATTGTCAACATTTTGGAATCAGTGCATTAATTTGTACTGTGCATTGAGTGTAATCGCTGTGCCTGTGTTCCACTGAGTTCATACCGGCATCCGATTTGCAATTCCCAGGACAGGGCTCATAAATCTAAACGTGTGACGCGCATTACTGGCACGAGGTCAGGCCTCAGTTCCGCAGGGTATTGCAGAGAGAGAGAGAATAAATAAACTCCAGGTTTATTTACTGAGTTTGTGGGGCTAGTAATGTGATGCCCTGGACAGTGCCCAGTCTGCCAGGGTCTCCTAAGTGCACTGAGAGCGCACTCATGCTGACGTAATGTCACCCTAACAGTGCATACGCTGATGACGCTGCAAAACAGAACCACCGCTGAGGCACCAGATGTTACGAATGGAAAATGCCAGCAAAGTTCTGCTTTTGGGGAGAGGGCAAGGCAGAAAGGAAAAGAGGAAGATGAGGAAGAGAGAGAGGAGAAAAGAAAGAGGCTTAAGCTTTTAAAGCCATCTGATTTGTTGTGGTTTCAAAAGAATGTTTCAGAACCCAGTCACATGAGAGGCATGTGAAGGGTCCTGCTGAGTCTTAGCAGGGAGAGGAAGGAGCCATGTGACTGGTGACGATAACCTCAGCTGAGTGCAAGTACTCATACACCAGCCAAGTGCCCACCCCCACTCCCAACTCCCCATGTCCACTAGAACTGGCCATCAGAGAATTCCATACTCAGTCATGCCTTCTCAGGCACTGAAAAGTTCCAATGTCAAAATAATTGTGGTTACAATTTTATAATTATTTCAATGAGCAGCACATGTCGTTATGTCTGCTTTGAAATTTTTAGAATTAACAGCACTTGCTTTAACAAATAAGTTATAGTGTCCATTGTCATGAAAGGCTTTGGCAGTCGTCATGTAGCATTATGATACTGGCCGTCAGAAAGGTAATACCATATATATTTACCTTGCTCAGTAAATACAGGTAGTGAATACAGTTTGTTAATTGATATGTTTGGGTTTGAGTGGGATTGGATATTATAATTATTAATATTATCTTATGAAGTGTCAGAAGTCAATAAAATGACTGAATTATTAGTTTGTATATTTTAAACATTGGCTATTATACTAACAGTCAAAAGTGTATACACACCTATTTTTAGGTTTTCCACAAATTTGGAATTGAGCCCGTTATTGTACTTATTTTAGAATAAAGTCAAAACATCAGATATGAAAATGCCACACTCAAATAATATTGTCTTTGCCAACACAATGTCAAACCATTTAATCAATGGGGAATAAATTAATTTACTTGTTACATTAACTTGTGTGGCACCTGGGACACTGGTCTTTATGTCACTCTGTAACCCTGTACGTCGCTCTTTTTCTCAGCTCATCCGTTGGCAGTGCCTTGCCTAGGAGGCGCTGTTGTGCCTACATCACAGTAGGAATGATCTGCATTTTCATTGGAATTGGTTTAACAGTGAGTACTGATCACATTCACAATGCAGTCTTTGTTTTGTACCACCCCACACACATACACACACTGTTCTATTGTATTTTACAAGGTATTTGTACTAAAGATTCCAACAATAACAGCACAGTTTATAATACATGTTGCATATTTTTCAGTTCAGAACCTTATTTAGATCACCATTATTAATATTTTAATTGTAGTGGAACATTATATGTAGAGTTCATATTTAATGTTTAAAACCAAAGCATAAAGATCAGTTTAGGTTTTCTAAGTGTGGGCAACTGCCAACCCAGCATGAGACACAAAAGAGTGAATGAATACACTCTTTTAGTGACTTTAGATTAACAGTGAGAATTATACATAATCTCAACATATTTTACGCCCAGTTCAAAATAAGCTACTTTGCTTTGACCCATTTAGTAGCAGGCCCCTCCATACACTGAACAAGTGTGTGTAGACGTGGGTGACATGGCAAAAGTACCGTATCACAATACTGTGAGAAATTTTCCAGATACAGTGGGGCAAAAAAGTATTTGGCAATGATTAGCCACTGATTGGCCATCTGCAAGTTGTCCCACTTAAAAAGATGAGCGATGTCTGTAATGTTAATCATAGGTTCACTTCAACTGTGAGGGACAGAATGTAAAAATAATCCAGGAAATCACATTGTATGTTTTTAAAATAATTTATTTGTATAATGATGGAGAAAGTAATGCTTCACAGTTGGTATGGTGTTCTTGTGATGCAACAATTGATCTCACCAAGCTGCTTGCCTATAGTAGAATGGCTCATCCCAGTCTTGGCCCTGGGGTCGTTAGACAGCTCTTTGGTTTTAGCCATTTTTAGCCATATTTTGGAGGTTGGAGTCTGACCGTTTGAAGGTGTGGACCGGTGTCATTTATGCAGATAATGAGTTCAAACAGGTTTCATTAATACAGGTAATGAATGGAGAATAGAAGAGCTTAAAGAAGAAGTAACAGATCTATGAGGAACAAAATTCTTGCTTGTTTGTAGGTGCTATATACTTATTTTCTGCACCACAATAAATTATTTAAAAATCATACAATGTGATTTCCTGGATTTTTTTACATTCTGTCTCTCACAGTTGAAGTGAACCTATGATGAACATTACAGATCTCTCTCATCTTTTGAAGTGTGACAACTTGCAGAATCTGTGGCTGCCAAATATTTTTTTACCCCACTATATGTGATTTGTCACAATATACATTTTCCATCATTCCATCAAAAAAAGAGCCAGCAATGCCATACTATTTAAAGAGCCAGCAGTGGCAAAAAACATAAATAAAAGAAATAGAGCCAGCAGTGCCATATAGAGTGAGTATAGAAAAGAATAACCCCCTATAAAAAAAAAAAAATTTACATCCCTAAATGAACACACAAACCAATATTTTTTCCAGCTTCACTTACTCAATGCAATCTATAACATCCAAGTGAAAGATATCGTAGCTATACTGAGATTAATAAAGGCCCATCCCCATCCTAAACAATATTTGAATATTTGTAGTATTTTATGGCTGAGTGGTCATAGTGTACATGTGACAACAATTTCACAGGCTTGTTAAAAAGGGTCACAAGGAAAAAACACATTAAAAAGGCCACATTATGGCTAGTTTGAGCTTTTGCCAAAATCTAACTATTTGGCTTCAACACCAAACTGTACACCTGACGAAAATCTAATGCAGCGCCCCGTCTACAACACACCATAACTGCAGTAAAATATGGAGGTGGCAGCATCCTGTTGTGGGTGTGTTTCTCTGCCACAGGGCCTGGGGCTGTTATTAGGGTAGAAGGAAAAATGATTGGGGCAAAATAACATCAAATTATTGAGGGAAAACCTCCTACCCTCTGCCAGAAAGTTGAAAAGTTGGGAAGAAGTATTTTATGTGTATATTTTCACTTAAGGCTGTAAACTACAAAAATGGGAATATTTCGAAGGGGGTGATGCTTTTCTATACACACTGTATTAAAACATAAGAGCCTTAGTGCCATATTTTTAAAAAAAGAGCCAGCAATGCCATGTCAAAAAAAGAGTGTGTGTGTGTGTGTGTGTGTGTGTGTGTGTGTGTGTGTGTGTGTGTGTGTGTGTGTGTGTGTGTGTGTG